>CALYLW010000531.1:0-170000 GCA_944989445.1 Ampullaceana balthica | reverse complement strand
GTTTAATTCAATCCCTTATATGAACTTCACCGTCGTCTCTTGGGTTCGCAGGCGATGTTTTTGTGTTAGTTGTTCAAATTTATATACATTAAATCCCACAATCCATCACAATAAATATCAATAAAAACTTAGAATTCTGAGTGTGACTACTTAGTTAGTGACTAAAAATTATGTTCTGCTTTTTCATGCGAGATTCTACATTCCTCACCGCAGCTGGGCTCATCTTTTTAAGAAAGTTTTTTTTGTTCATTTATATTTAACCTCATGTCTCAAAAACAGTTTTTAAAATTTCTTTAAAAATAAAATCAATAACGTTTTTTAAAAATTCAACAACAGTATCCTTTCTCTTATAACGTTCTCAGTTAATTCATATCTTTACTCAAAGCTAAAGAATGATATATTTATTTTAAAAAAATATTTTAAGGAGACTTACACTGAAATAATCACATTTCGTTTCCTTACACTACTCAGTGTCAGGACCACAATTGCGGGCCCCTACTGATGTTGGCTTTCCGCACCTTATTGGACGCATTTATTTACTGAGATTGCACCGGTGTGCACTGGTCAGAGACTGACAAGAGAAGGAAGAGGATTTAGACTTGGGTAAATTAATTTAACTGAAATGGCTTGTTGGGGGATTGTGTAGTAAAATTTATTTTGCATTTTTATACCAAGAAGAATGTGCATTTAAAATGGGAATTAGTAAGACAATAGCAGATTTCATAAAAAGCCAAATGATCTACATTTCTGTTACTACTATCTCATCTCACAAAGGCTTGTGCCACCCGTGATTATTTAAGAATACGATGAACCCCAACCCCTTCCCTCATCACTGGGCACCCGGCAGTCGCACGTAGATAAAAGTATATTTTGACGCGTGAACAGAAAAGTTCCCATTAGTTTTACCATCAAGACTACTGTATATTTGATATGTGAACTATTTCATAGGGCTCTATCGTGGAGATGGCTGGGACTGTGAAAAAGTATTTCCGTGATCTGAAATATTACGTTATGCTTTATACACAAAGGGAAAAAAACAGATAAAAGAGTAGTATAGGATGACATTAAAACAATCCAGATGATGTGATCTTCCCATAGGGCGTGAGCTTCTACGTGTCTACAACCTGACAGGCAAGCACGCTAAGACACGTTAATAAGGCGATTGGAACTTTTATCCGGTTACATTCAGGTATGATACAGTAACGATTAAATCTATTAGATTAACATCACGAATGTGTTTCTTTTGCACAAAATATGCTGAATGCTAGAGATTTTTTTCTGACTGAGATCAAAATTTAGACCCAAAATTACCCATTGTTTGGATTGTTGAAGAATGAGAATTCGTGTTTGTGATGGTGTTTGCGTGCATACGAGTGCCCACGTGTGTGCGAGAGCGTTTTGTGTACGTGTGCAAGAGCATGCTTTGGTGAGTCTCTCTGTCTTTCGAAGAATGGAAAAGCCAAATATTTACAGTGATTTTGCTAATAGAGTTTTAACCATGTTTTGTAACTTGTAGTCATTTTCTGGGCTAGGAGGTAATGTTACCTTTGAGATTTCTCATGTGTCTTTCTTGTTTTGTTTTTTTTTCAAAATGATGCAGACTGTATTGTTACTTTCTTCAAAAGGTGTTGAGCTGATGAAAATCGGTATACATTTCTTTATTGTAAGGAAAGTAATTAAATGAAGATAGTCTATTTTTGTTGGATTTATATTTAAATAAATTATGCGGGAGGAGAAAATCTTTTTCTAAATATTTAGATTAAATTCCCCATTTCTTTAAAGTAAAATAACCCTCCGATTAAATTCAACCGAAATATCATGTACATGCCATACAATGCTAAATAGTGACTCAAAAGCACATGAACGAAGCAAAATTATTATTGTTAATTCCGTCGTTTTCATTGGCGTAGTTAGAGGGGTGTGTGTGTGTGCGCTCAGCATCTTTAGGGGTTTGAAAAAAATCACTTTTATTGATAAACTAGCAGACCCGTCGTGCGATGCAACGATCTCTTTAAAAATGAATAAATTGAAAGAAACCAAAGATTGGTATGTTTTAAAAGAATTATGCCATAAACCTTCGGGGAAGTGAGAAAAAAAAGTCCAAGTTTAATAGCAAACTGTTACATAAATTAATAATTAAAAACTTACAAAAGGAAAAACGATATTAAGAGGCCCAGCCAAAAAATGAGTGATAATTTAATTTTTTTATTGCCATTGTACTCAAGCTAAATTTCTCAATATCGTGTAAAATTGAATGGGGAATTAAATTGTTACCGTGCAGTAAAAATGACATTTGGGGCCCCCAGCTCCGAGGGAATGGACATTAGGAGTTCAGTGCCCTATAGTAATATATTATAGGTTCTTAACTTTTTATATACTAACTTTAGTCAAAATCCATTTATTTTCTCATTATCTAACGCTTAAACTAATTTTAATATAGCTAATATAGTGAATAAAACTACATAAAGGGGCCCCGGGCTTTTTCGCTGCGAGATGTCAATTTCAAAAACCTTTACATTTCAATTCAGTTTCATCATGGATATATTTATCAAGATCGTTAAAAAGTGAATGGCAAAAATATCTTAAACATATATGAAAAAAAGACATTTGGGGCCCTCCGTCACCGAAGAAAATGTCATTAGAAGTTCAAAAACCTTGAGTATTTTAATATGGGCTACCAAGTTTTTTATACAAAATTTGGTTAAGATCCAATCATTTACTCAGTAGCTAACGCATAAACTAATTTTTATATAGTTCGTATAAGCAAAAAACGACAGTAAGAGATAGAGGGTCCAGTTATTGCAAGAAATAAAGTGCGAAACACATGTTCATTTGAATAAATTTCAAAATGCATAAATTTATTTATATTTATCAATAATGGTAAAATTTGACTGTGCGATAAAATATTAAACATACATTTTGGGCTCCCTGCCCCAAGGAAAAGAAAATTACGAGTTCAGTGCCCTATAGTAATAAAATATAGACCCTCGAGTTTTTATATAATAAGATGGGTCAAGACCCATTAACTTTTTCAGAATTTTACGCTAATACTAATTTTTATACAGCTAATATAATGAAAAAAAACGAAATTTAGGGGCCCCTGGGCCCATTCGGTGAAAGATTTCAATTTAAAAAATGCTGTTCATTTTAATTCAGTTTCCTCATAGATATATTCCTTAAGATCGTGAAAAATTAAATGGGGAAAACTATCTCAAACATATACGAAGAAAAGACATTTGGGGCCCCAGGCCCCGAAGGAATGGAAATTTGAATTTCTGTGCCCTATAGTATTTTAATATCGGCTACCAAGTTTTTGTATACAAATTTTGGTTAAGGTCCATTCATTTACTCGGTAGCTAACGCATAAACTTATTTTTATATACCTCATATAAGCAAAAAACTACATTATGGGCCCCAGGGCCTAATTATCGCAAGAAATAAAGTGCGAAAGACATTTTAATTTGAATAAATTTCAAAATACATACATTTATTTATATGTCTCAATATTGAATGAACGATAAAATATTGAACATACATTTTGGGCCCCCTGCCCCAAGGGAATGAAAATTAGGAGTTCAGTGCCCTATAGTAATAAAATATAGACCCTTAAGTTTTTATATATTAAGATGGGTCAAGATCCATTAATTTTCTCAGTATTTAACGCGAATACTAATTTTTATACAGCTAAAATAAGGGAAAAAAACGACATTTAGGGGCCCCTTTAGTGAAAGGTGTCAATTTCAAAAACCTGTTCATTTAATTCAGTTTCCTCATAGATATATTCCTCAAGATCGTGAAAAATTGAATGGGGAAAAATATCTTAAACATATACGAAGAAAAGACATTTGGGGCCCCCGGCACCGAATATATTGACATTAGAAGTTTAGAAACCTTAATTATGTCAATATGGGCTACTAAATTTTTGTATGCAAATTTTGGTTAAGATGCATTCATTTACTCAGTAGCTAACGCAAAAACTAATTTTTATATAGCTCACATAAGCAAAAAACGACATTAAGGGCCCCAGTGCAAGATATAAAGTTCAAAATACCTGTTCATTTCAATCTGTATAATAATGGATACATGTGTCATTAGTTGTCAATATTGTTAATAATTGAATGGTGAATAAAATCTTAAACGTTTAAGAAAAAGAATTTTTTGGGCCCCCAGCCCCGAAGGAATGACTATTAGGAGTTCAGTTCCCTTTAGTGTTTTAATATTGGCTATCAAATTTTTATATACAAAGTTTGGTTAAGATCCATCAATTTACACAGTAGCTAGCGCTGAAACTAAATTTTATATAGCTCATATAAGCAAAAAATGACATTATGGGTCCCCGGCGCCCCATGAGTGATAAATTTAGAAAAAAAGTTGCCAGTCTCCAAAAGTTTCATGATGATCGGATGAATGGTTTAGTCAGCTATAAAGGACATGCACACAGACATACATTGATTTTTATATATATAGATTAACAAAAACGACATTAAGGGCCCCCGGGCCCAATCGGTGCAAGAGAATAACTTTAAAATACCTGTTCATTTCAATCTGGATCATGATAGATATATTAGTCAATGCTTTTCAAGATCGTGTAAATCATAACGGGAATAAAGTATTTAACGCTTACAAAAAAAAAGGATTTTGGGCCCCCGGCCCCGAAGGAACGGACATTAGGAGTTCAATGCCATATGGTACTTTAATATAGGCTATCAAGTTGTTATGTACCAAGTTTGGTCAAGATCCATTCATTTTCCAAGCAGCTAAGCCTTAAACTAATTTTTATATAGCTCATATAAGAAAAAATTCTCATTATTTGGCCCCCGGCGCCCCATGAGTGTTAAATTTTGAAAAAAAGTAGCCTATTTCCATCCCGTGAGCGTACTCAAAAGTCTCCAAAAGTTTCATGGCGATCGGATGAATGGTTTAGTCAGCTAACGGGAATAAAGTATTTAACGCTTACAAAAATAAAGATTTTGGGCCCCCGGCCCCGAAGGAACGGACATTAGGAGTTCAATGCCATATGATACTTTAATATAGGCTATCAAGTTGTTATGTACCAAGTTTGGTCAAGATCCATTCATTTTCCAAGCAGCTAAGCCCTAAACTAATTTTTATATAGCTCATATAAGAAAAAATTCTCATTATGGGCCCCCGGCGCCCCATGAGTGTTAAATTTTGAAAAAAAGTAGCCTATTTCCATCCCGGGAGCGTACTCAAAAGTCTCCAAAAGTTTCATGGCGATCGGATGAATGGTTTAGTCAGCTAACGGGAATAAAGTATTTAACGCTTACAAAAATAAAGATTTTGGGCCCCCGGCCCCGAAGGAACGGACATTAGGAGTTCAATGCCATATGATACTTTAATATAGGCTATCAAGTTGTTATGTACCAAGTTTGGTCAAGATCCATTCATTTTCCAAGCAGCTAAGCCCTAAACTAATTTTTATATAGCTCATATAAGAAAAAATTCTCATTATGGGCCCCCGGCGCCCCATGAGTGTTAAATTTTGAAAAAAGTAGCCTATTTCCATCCCGGGAGCGTACTCAAAAGTCTCCAAAAGTTTCATGGCGATCGGATGAATGGTTTAGTCAGCTAACGGGAATAAAGTATTTAACGCTTACAAAAATAAAGATTTTGGGCCCCCGGCCCCGAAGGAACGGACATTAGGAGTTCAATGCCATATGATACTTTAATATAGGTTATCAAGTTGTTATGTACCAAGTTTGGTCAAGATCCATTCATTTTCCAAGCAGCTAAGCCCTAAACTAATTTTTATATAGCTCATATAAGAAAAAATTCTCATTATGGGCCCCCGGCGCCCCATGAGTGTTAAATTTTGAAAAAAAGTAGCCTATTTCCATCCCTGGAGCGTACTCAAAAGTCTCCAAAAGTTTCATGGCGATCGGATGAATGGTTTAGTCAGCTATAACAGACATGCATACATACATACTTTGATTTTTATATATATAGATAAGTATTTTGCTTAACAGATTGTCCCACAAATAAAGTGTAACTTAAAGTTGTGTTCTTTGTCACTTGTGTATAAAGGCTCTTTTTGCGTGTATAATGGCAGTTGTTTCGTGTATAAAGGCAGTAGTTGCGTGTATAAAGGCAGTAGTTCCGTGTATAAAGACAGTTGTTGCGTGTATAAAGGCAGTAGTTGCGTGTATAAAGGCAGTACTTGCGCGTATAAAAGCAGTTGTTGCGTGTATAAAGGCAGTTGTTGCGTGTATAAAGGCAGTTGTTGCATTTATAAAGGCAGTTGTTGCGTGTTTAAAGGCAGTAGTTGCGTGTATAAAGACAGTTGTTGCACATATAAAGGCAGTTGTTGCGTGTATAAAGCCAGTTGTGTGTATAAACGCAAATGTTGCGTGTATAAAGGCAGTTGTTGCGTATATAAAGGCAGTTGTTGCGTGTATAAAGGCAGTCGTTGCGTGTATAAAGGCAGTAATTGCATGTATAAAGGCAGTAGTTGCGTGTAGAAAGGCAGATGTTGCACATATAAAGACAGTTGTTGCGTGTATAAAGCAAGTTGTTGCGTGTATAAAGGCAGTTGTTGCGTGTATAAATGCAAATGTTGCGTTTATAAAGGCAGTTGTTGCGTGTATAAAGGCAATTGTTGCATGTATAAAGGCATTTGTTGCGTGTATAAAGGCAGTTGTTGCATGTATAAAGGCACATTTTGCGTTTATAAAGGCAGTTGTTGCATGTATAAAGGCAGTTGGTGCGTGTATAAAGCCATGACCTGTTGTGAATCTTCAAACATTACAGTAACTTATCTTTTTCTTTACTATTCTTTTATGTATAAAGCATCGGACCTTAAATTCGATTCCCTTTTTCTTATCGATAAACTTATTTGAAAAATTAATTTTTACATACAGAAATCCACTGCTTGCTTAAACGTTTGACCTTAGACTAGACCTGCCAGACGAATTTTTAAAAAATTTCGACTGGCAGACATAATTTGGTGGCGGATATCCGGATTAGCCGGATTCTCCGTTAATAGACTTTGTTGATTTTCGGCTGATTACAAAATATTCGGATGAAATTCGGCTGAAGCCTGGCCAATAATGAAGTATTAAAAATTCAGCAATTAAATACTTTTACAATACTTCAGAAAAAGTTGTATTATTTTTAACAATAGAGAAAAAAAAAGGTTTAATATGGGGCTGTCCATAAAGTACGTCATGCTCCAGAGGGTGGGAGGGGGTGTAAGAAAGTGTGACAGTTTGTGACAGGGGGAGGGGAGGTCCAGCCATGTGTGACGTCATGGTGTTTTATATTAAATTTTAATTATTTTGTTAATACAAAAATAGTTCGAAAGTGTGACGTACTTTAGGGTAGTTGGGTGTCCAAGATTTGTGACAGTTTGTAACGTTAAAAAGGGTAAAAAATAGCGTGGCATAAGTTATGGACGGTCCCTATGCTCTATTACTAATACAATGCATGAATGCATTCCACTCATTCAGTTTATGTCACTCAATACCTGATAGGCACTTAGAATATCAGTTTATAATTGTCATGAATAAAATAAACGCAATGTAGTTTATCAACTGTTAGGCTAATGCGGCGCCGCATATTTTCCGGCGCAGTTTTGGCGGACGAAAATTCGGAGGCGTATTCGGCTGAGGGTCTACATAAGACTGTGCTCGAGTGGCAAGCGAGCTCAGCGGGCGTTCCGAGAGTCATAGGCTTGAATCCTTATGAGTGCAAGGATTTGTTGCCGTGACTGAGTGTCCTTGAGTCCACCCAGCTACTGATTTGTTTTTGGTCCCATAACCTCGTGGTCATAGGGGGTTCTAATGTTTCCGTTAAACTTTCTCGGGGCTTGGTAGACTTGGCGGCGCCCATCTCCTCTCCAAGTCATCAGAGGACTTCTTAGCAATAGTCATATATCAATCTTTATAATGTGGCCTTGGCGTGGCTAGATCCCACGCACCTCAGCTTGTGAGGCGAGCGCACCACTGACTTCGCTATCCAGCCTGAAATTATTTAGGGAAATAAAACAAAACAAAACAACACCCTCGCAAAAATAATCCACTCAGAAGGAAGATCTGTAGTTTGTCTGAGCTTTGTGGGCTTTCTTCTCAGAATTATTCACTGATTGTAATTCACATTCAATAACATCAATCACAGTCAATAACATCAATCACATTCAATAACATCAATCACATTCAATAACATCAATCACATTCAATAACATCAATCACATTCAATAACATCAATCACATTCAATAACATCGATCACATTCAATAACAACAATCACATTCAATAACATCAATCACATTCAATAACATCAATCTTATTCAATAACATCAATCAAATTCAATAACATCAATCACATTCAATAACATCAATCACATTCAATAACATCAATCACATTCAATAACATCAATCACATTCAATAACATCAATCAAATTCAATAACATCAATCACATTCAATAACATCAATCACATTCAATAACATCAATCACATTCAATAACATCAATCATATTCAATAACATCAATCACATTCAATAAAATCAATCACATTCAATAACATCGATCACATTCAATAACATAAATCATATTCAATAATAGCAATAAATAAATGCCTTCACAGAATCTGTCACATAAGATGGTCCGTCTTTTTTAGATCTGCATCACTAAGGAAACTTTCTGGCCAGACAAACTTGGCATATTAGCTGATGTTTAACTTTAGAAAAAGTATATAAAGCGTGGTAGCTGGTTAAATAGTATGGTAGCTCATTGAAAATTTACGATTGCATGAAATTGTACCAAATTGCAATAGCTAATTATTGTAGATATAATTTCTCGGTAGATTTAATTTCTCATTAATTCATTTAAGTCATGGTGACAATATAAGCGAAAATATCTCTTTTTCGCTTTTGATTTAAACGTATCGTATTTGTTTTAGCTAACTTTGTGTAGTAAGTTGTCATGCTATAATATTGTGTAGTAAGTTGTTATACGAAGCTGTCTACATCGGCAAATGTCTCGAAAATCCACAACAGGATAAAAAAAGGAAGTAAAGTAACACAGTATCCGTATTAAATGTTTACATACATGTTTATTAAAGGCAATACAATAATAAAACAACGATTATTCGTAGAAAATTGAACTTAATATTTTTAATCAGCAAACACATTTTATTTATATAAATTTGAATTGACATGTATCTGTGTGTCATTTTATATTTTTATATAATCTTTCTGAATGTTTCCTTCTTTTTTCAGTGTTATTTCCCCCCAAAAAAAGCGAAAATAGTAATGTTACATTTTTAAGGACTTTGATTTAAAACTAAAAGAATCTAACGTTATATATAATAAAACACAATATTTAAAAAATATATATATTTGAAACATTCATTTGAAAATATTTATTACTGAAAGATCGCATGTGGTTATCGGTGCCTAATATAAGTCATGGTCTTTTTTTTCCCTAATATATCACACAAATTTAACATTATTCAGGAGTTTGTTTTTAAAAAAAAACTACAAAACAATTACACACAGAAGCCACAGTACTTCCTGCAGAATTTGTTTCCGTCAGCCTGGATCAGACAGACCGGGTGGGTCGTCTGGTTCATGCGGTGGCAGTCCTCGTAGGTCAGCACGTCGCGGCACACGGTGGGCGGGAGATCGGGGCAGTTGGCCTCGTCGGAGAAGTCTCCGCAGTCGTTGTCACCATCGCACTTGTAGGTAGCAGGAATGCAGGGTCCGGTCGGGCACTTGAACTGGGTGGCCGTGCAGGAGCAGCCGATCTCGTCACTGTGGTCAGTGTGACAATCGTTATCACCGTCGCAGAGGTAGTCCTTGGGGATGCACCTCGACTGGTCGGCGCAGAGCCACTGGGTTGCGGAGCAGCTGCCGGTCACGCAGCCCTTTTCGTCGGACTGGTCCTCGCAGTCGATCTCATTGTCGCACTTCCAGGACTCCAGGATGCAGGCGTGGGACGTCTCGCAGCGGACACGGCCGGAGGTGCACTCGAAGCCCGCGCAGTCGGCCTCGTCTGTGAAGTCATGACAATCAAAGTAGCCGTCACATCTGCCTCACGGGAAATTTTTTAAAGTTCATGAGATGTATATGAAAAAATAACAAAAACATAATAAAATTAAAACTGTAAGCTAACTTGTGGAAAGGGATAAAACATATATTAGACATTAAAATTTAAGAAGTTCAATGTTACACTTAAAATCCCATTGCATCATTGAATTGGTAATTAAAAAACAAAACAACGTTGCCTTAAATCTTTCATTACATTATAATTAAATAAAATAATTAAAAACGAACAAATCAAACGAAATGGACTAAGACTTTCATTGTACTTTAAACTAATCACAATTTGTGGTTTAATATGTAATTCAATCAATCTGCTATATTGTATTATATTAAAGCTGCTTTAAACTAACGATAAGTATATGTGTTTAATTTTGTAATCAAACCTCATCTAGACGTTATATATTTTCTGTGATATTTTTAATTAGATAGTTTATATGTTTTAGAAGCTTCTTACCAAATCTAGTAATTTTTTTAAAATAGCTTCTTTTATGTAGTGTTTTTTTAAAGATGATTTTCCTACATAATTGTAGTTATGATGTATTTTTTTTAATTCCTAGGAGTCGGTCATAAAAACGTTATGTCGACGATCAGTCCAGCTTAACAGCCACTCCACTGAATGGAACACTCACCTGTTGACGATCAGTCCAGCTTAACAGCCACTCTACTGAATGGATCACTCACCTGTCGATAATCAGTCCAGCTTAACAGCCACTCTACTGAATGGAACACTCACCTGTCGACGATCAGTCCAGCTTAACAGCCACTCCACTGAATGGAACACTCACCTGTTGACGATCAGTCCACCTTAACAGCCACTCCACTGAATGGAACACTCACCTGTCGACGATCAGTCCAGCTTAACAGCCACTCCACTGAATGGAACACTCACCTGTCGACGATCAGTCCAGCTTAACAGCCACTCTACTGAATGGAACACTCACCTGTCGACGATCAGTCCAGCTTAACAGCCACTCCACTGAATGGAACACTCACCTGTCGATGATCAGTCCAGCTTAACAGCCACTCACTCCACTGAATGGAACACTCACCTGTCGATGACGCCAAAGCACTTGCTTCCGTCACACTTGAACTGATGTGGACCCGAGCAGTCGGTTGGACAGTTCTGTTGTTCGTCCTCTCCAGTCGGACAGTCTCTGTGCGTGTCACAGACTCGGTCAGCTGGGTGGAATCAGATCGTTCAGAATGAGTTACAAACTATGAACCGATTCCAACAAGTTGGAATACATTTTAATTTATCCGTGCTTATAAATATAAAACTAGGACTGTTAACGATTAATTTACATTTAATCGTTAACTTTTGAAAAATTAACAATTAATTAATCGTTAATTTCGATTAAAGCCAAAAAATTGAAATTTATGGTGTCATAAGTAACATTTATTAAACGTACTTGGCCAAAAATCGAAATAATACTGGAATGTCTTCTTTATATGACATCTTTTAACCAACAACGCAAACAGACGAGTGTATTGACATTGTTTGTTTTGTAAAATATTGCACAAAAAATGGACGTTGTGCAACTTTGCACATTAGTTGTTTTTTTAACTTTGCATACGGACCAACGAAGCTTAGACTTAGAGGGAACATTGCATGGTAGGCAAACGATTTATCTCAATGGACACAATCTTTATCACCATTTTGAATATCACGTCAGTCAATAGTTTAAAACCAAAATGTTGGTGTAATCGTCCGAAAATTAGTTTACATTTATCGGCCGAAATATTTTACTTTTTGATTCCAGTACATTTATAAGTGGTGGGTCGATTAAGCGTTAAAAAAATTTTATAGTTAAAAATTTTTAACGATTAATCGAGAATTTAATCGTTAATTTCCGCAGCCCTATATAAAAACGTTTGCTTTTTGCTCTTTTTTTTGTTCCGTTCTAAGTTGAATTATTATAAACGCATGTCTTATGAATGAAAAGTATCAAAATGTTGTTCAATACGCTGATTACAAATATTGAAAACTGTATATTATATGCTTGTTTCTTAGAGAACATATTTTGGGAGAGTTTATTATTATTATAATTTGTTCCCTTGAATATATTATTTGAATGTTTTTGGAAGTGTAACGTATCTAAACCTTAAACGCATCCGTTTAAAGCTTATTCTTTTCTTAACTTATCCTATACACGACATCATATAAGCATTTATTGTACCCGGTGACTATATCTAAGAAAAAATATCTGATTTCTCCACTAAACTTTTAAAAAATGACAAGGGTAAAAAACAAAAAAAAACAAAAAAAACGAACTCTCAAAGGAGTAACTGTCCTTCAGCTTTACCCCTACAAATAATAAATTATGTCTTTAATGTTTATGAGCTGTTCATAACAATAATGCACCATTTATGCATAATAATTTTAAACTTCCTAGCTAATTAAACGAATAAACGTGCATAATGAACGTGAAATTTAATTACACTATATGATTTAATTTTAAAATACCGTCTGGTTAAATTAGCATTAAAAAGCAGAAGTTCATTTAATAATGTCTTTAAATGCGCTCTACGAAATGAAATCATTGTTTTTTCTTCAGACGTTTGAGTCAATAAATTGTAGAACAAAGATACATTTAAAATCAATCTATTTAATACTGTTAATTTTAACTTTTCTCAAACCATAAATATTAGATTGAAAGAATCCTTTATAATAAAAGGCAATGTTGTGTCCGGTCATTGATAATGATTGGTCCCTCAAACACATATGACTCCTACAGCCAATCATATTGAACACGTTTACGTGGACGTTCAAAACGAGTTATTGTTTGGTGCAGTATTTCTTACAAGACTTTATTTTGAGTTATGCGAGTTGGAATTTATAGTAAAAAGCTCTGTTTTTAAGAGTTATTTATTTTAACTATAAGGAATAGTATTTTTGTAATGCCGGTCAAGACGGCTGTTGGAGAGGAGCTACAACATGCCACTGAACGGTGGCGGAACGTCATTGGACGTGCTTTGTTGCTCGTATTTAATAATGATCTACTTTAATTGCATCTTTGCTAAAAAGTCTTTTCTTGAAATAAATTTTTTTTTAAAATAATTAATTTCTAAAATTGTGATTTAATAAATAAAATTAAATCAGAGCAGACCCTGCATTTGAACGTAATATTCCGAGCAAGTCAGATCAGAGAATAAGGATTGAACGAATAAACAGATGAAAAAGTCTGTATTTTTTTATAAAGACCATCTTAAATAACAAAAAACATGAGCAGACGACACGACCTACCTCCTATGCAGGCGTGATTGTTACACGCGAACTCATCCGCCCCACAGGCAACCTGCTTCTTGGCCAGGTACTTGTTGCCTAGTACTCCGCTCGACACAAGGGAGCCAATCACGATGACAGACAAAACACTTTTGAACATTTTCGAACTGTGGGACAAACAAGTGGTGAGATAAAACTAATGAAATAAACAAGTTGGTTCCCTCATTACGTGGGTTCTTTTTACAAGAACGTGAAAAACTGAAACGGTCTACAGCTTTGACTTTACGCATACGAGGCTAAGTTTGTGTAGAAACATCAGAATTGGTAACACCTTAAAATTGAAATAAAAAGATTTTCAAATGTAATATGCACAGTTGTAAAAAACGAACCATCTCAGGATGAAATCATTTATTGGTTCTGTTTATATGTTATTTGAAACTACTTTTAGTATTATGTCCAAACTTTTGTTTTTTATATCACCTAGATTGTTTCTTTCATGTTTTATTTTTCAGACAACAGACTTCAAAAAAAATTTAAAACAGCTTTAATATTGTCTATTCATTAAAGAAGCGCCATGATGTTTTTTTCTTCTCATTACAGTTAAAGTTATCTGGAAACAAATCAGACCTCAAATCTTTTTAGGATGTGAAAAACAAAAATCAAATAATAATAATCAGTAAGATTATTAGACTTAATTTTTTTAATTTTCCAATTATTAACTGAGATATATGATTCGTAAATTCTCAACACATAAAATGTATTAGATTAGATTTAAATATGTAGATCAATATTTTTCCCAATTCCTTTAATGCATCTGTCTTGTCGGTGGTTAAGTTTGCTTCCTGGCAGAGTTACTACTTTAAATTTATAGAAGAGTCAAAGTTAGTCTCAAAAATATTTTGTATTTGAACTTTGCGATAGCTAACATTGCTAACGTTGCTAACATTGCTAACATTGCTAACATTGCTAACATTGCCACAGAACTTGAGAAAAGTATGAAAACTAAATACCCCCCCTACACACACACCCATGAAGAGCAGCGACTAAACAAAGATGCGGTGAGTTAAATTTGACAAAACATTTCTCGTTAATTATTAAGTATTGAACTGTAATCATATTTGAACACTGTCTTAATAACAAACAATATATTTTAATATTATTTTCTACTTCAATTTTGGGTCGCTATTTATTCCCACTACTTCAATACAACATTGGCTGTATGAGATTAATAAGAAGAAATAAATTCTTTTGACTCCTCAAAGGCATCAACAGTTGAAACACAACGTACCTGATTTGATGACAAAAGTTCTATGATAGACACCAAGTAACTTGCAACTTTATGAGTATTGAGTCAGTGCTCGGAGATAAGGTGAGAAATTAGCAGCTGATCCCTTATCTGGCAAATTTGTAAACGTCTTCGGGATATGAAAGATAGTCAGAAACTAGCAGACAAAATGTCAAAGATATGTTTTACTTTTTTTTTAATATAATGCTTTTAATAGTGTATTTAAATGAAAACTAATGCTCATTTTAAAATAAATGAAATCATTAACACTTAATATTTGAAGGTTTTTAATATTTAATAATCTTTTTTTTATGGATTTAAACAAGAAACCAGAATTTATAATTGCAAAAATTATGGAAAATTCATATTGCCACCCAATGAGTGCTGTTCTGTTCCATCTCAGCTTCAATCGTCATGACAGTATACACGTTAATATGTTGAAAATATAATTATAGCGAGGAACTCTTTTTAAATCCTTTATATTAACTCGTGGTGTCTGCGGCCGACCCGCCTTGCGGCAGCCCGCCTTGCTTGTCGCCAAAACTTTTGATCGATTTTTAAACCCACTTGCTCGTAAGCTAGCGAGCTGAAATTTTGCAGGCAGTTTTGTACGATGATAAAAACAATGTATCAAAATTTCAGATCGATCGCATGTACCGTAATTAAATTATTGATTTTTTAGATTATTTTATTTATTCCTATGTATCATGCTATTTTTTGAGATAGAGCGTCGCGGTGCGTATTATATTGAACAACCTTTCTGTCGCGCAATAAGGTGCGTATTTTATTGACAGCTCTTTTTATAAACATATTCCTGATCGGTGCGCATTATATTAAACATGTTTTACGACACAACTGCAATTTCGTATTTTTGAATGGTCTTGCGCTGCGTATTATAATGAACAATATTCTTTTAGTTACTTCTCGTACATAAAGGATTTATAGTCAAAAACTTGGTTTTTTACGTTTTTTTTTAATTTTTAGCCGTAAATTACTTAATTAAAAGAATGTTCATTATAATACGCAGCGCAAGACAATCCAAAAATACACAATTTTAGTTATTTCTCGCAAAACATGTTTAATCAAATGCGCACCGATCGGGAATATATTTTTAAAAATTATAGTCAATATAATACGCACCAATACGTGCAACAGGAATGCATTAAAAAGTTAGTTCAATATAATACGCACCGCGACACTCTATCTATAAAAATAACATGATAAATAGAGAGAAATAAAATAATCTAAAAATTCAATAATTTAATTACAGTACATGCGATCGACCGGAAATTTTGATACATCATTTTTATCATCGGTACAAAATAGCCTGCAAATTTTCAGCTCGCTATCTTACGAGGAATTGGGTTAAAAATCGATCTAAAGTTTTTTCGACAAACAATCAAACAAACAAGCAAGCAAGGGCTCAGCCACCAAGAGTTAAAAAAATGATTTTTAAAAAAGTAATAAAATAAAGACACTTTTTAAGTAAACACGTGTGGCTGTAACAATAATAATAATTTTTTATTCCTTTATTTTTAGAGATCTCTTTGTATTATATTGAAATTTTAATGGGAGTGGTTTTATTTTGGGGAATAATTTATTTTACCTTTTGGGGAGAATTTATTTAAATCTGGAGGAAAATATTTTCTCCCCTGGAGAATTTTTAAAAAAATTAATCCGGGGGGGGGACTATGTATAGTGGAGGATTCATTTTGCAATAGCGGTGACAAGAATCTTCCAGGCATCCTTCCCCTGCGCCAGTCTCTCCAGCAACTTCCAGGTAAAGTCTAATGATTACATGCCTTGGCGCCAGCTTTTTCTAGTGTTTTAAAAAAATACTATTCAAAAAAAGAGATCAAATCACTTTAAAATGTCTACATAAAGGTGTTTTTTTTAAAATTATAATTATAATTTAAAAAAACTTTTACTCCCTAAAATTAAATTGAGCAGGAGAATGTCTATGTCCGGCCTTTGTAAAAGTTGGACATTTTTAAAGATGATGACAAACCACGACGAATGAGTTTAATAATTGACATCTTTTGTTATTTAAAACACACGATACGAAAAGAAAGAGGTCCCATGGGTTCACCATGTCATGATCTAAAAACAATAATGATAACATTCTTGCATAACACTCACAGTAAACGATTCAAATAAATTATACATTTACCCCAGTGTTTTAAAGCCCATTATAGCAATTCTAACTGCATCGTTACTTTTTACAAATGAATTTTTTTTTAAAGATATTATTCAAATGTTTCTTTATGCATCTCAATCTAGAGCAACAAATGTTCAAAAAGTCACCAGTATACATTCTCTAAACCTACATTAAACAATTGTTGTTTTTTTTAAATTCAATTGCTACTGAAAGACATTATGATATTTGACCTTGAAAGTACTTTAGTTTCAAAATCTGACAAAACAATATCGACTTCTTTTTTATTTGTAACAAAATTTTTTTAAATTTTTCTGATAGCAGCTTAGCAAAATCAAATAAACAAATGTGTACTTTCTGTACTTAAAAAGAAACTCATTCATCAAATAGATCAATTATTCATTCATTTATTAGTTTGAGTCGTAGTTGTCGCATGATCTTTGAAGTAGATCTTCCATATCAGTACACGAGTTGAAACGTTGAAAAATGGTTTCCCGCATCTCTTATTGTTGTCCTCGAATATCCGTGCATCAAGCACTCATTATGGTTGCTAGGCCCTCGTAAAGTTTCCATGTGGTATGTGTCCATATTTAATGTTACTGTTATTAAATTTAAAAGTACCAGGAACTCACAAGTTTTGCTGTGTTTGCTAAAAAACATATTAAATGTTAGAAAAAACGCCCTATATTTGTGTTGCTAAGACTCTTGGGTCAACGTTCTAACTAAATGCTAAGAATAATGCACGCTACTCTTAAAACCCAATGTATAGTCACGCAGCAAAACTTGTAGTATTCATGCCATTAAATAGTTACCCGTTAAAAAGTTTTATATGAAGATGTTTTTTCTGTGTCATGCATACATAAAATACATTACAATTTTTGTTTGTTGCATATTATGATTTTGAAAAAAAAATCTTCAATGAAGTAAAGAGTAAAGAGAATTCTTTTAAAAGTCGACGATCATATAGGCAATGACGATAGTCTGTAAGGTGAGTGAAAAAGTTAAGAAGCTCCGTGAGGTTCAATAGCTATCAGTTGAAGCAACCAAAAGATTATTACAAAAATATTTGAAACCGTTTAGTACAGTCGATCTAAAATGATCTTACACTATCAACAAATTTTAAAAATAATTATGAATAAGCTATTAAAGTCCTTTTATTATGTATACTTTAAAAGGATTCTTCAAAATGTATCTTTTTTCACAAAACAAAACAGATATATACACTCACACACACACACACACACACACACACACACACACACACACAAACACACATACACACACAATCTTTCTTAATTGTCATGAAACTAAAATACTCTGTCACCTAGTGCAGTTTAAATTTCTTTAACTGACTTTAACTACAATATTTTTTCTGAAACAAAGATTTCAAAATTGGTCAAGGGAGGGTCACTGATAAGATATGAATTTTTCAAGTCAATCTTTTCTTGCCCAAAGAATAAATTTTATAGATTTAGTTGCCAATGTCTGAATATGAATGAAACGTATATTTATTTCAGTAAAATAGGATTAAATGAGACAAGATATTTTTTTTAAAAATCTAAACTAAAGAATTAAGCCTAATGACTCCATTCATGTAGGAATTTAGAACCCATGATTATGAAAATCATAAGTCACGAACGAACTCTTGAGCTAAATTATTTGTATTTGGTAAAGATTTACATCGTGAGACGAGACTCACCTGCCTCACCAGTTTTTTTTTAACATCGGTGTTATCTCTAGATCAAGAGCTAACATGTTCCATTTTTTAAAGTTATTCTTTTTATCCGTTTTAAAATATAGTAAGGAGATACATGGTATGATAAACTACTCCATAGAAGTTGGTAGACATAAAAAATAGATATGTTTTTTTTTATGGCTAGTACTGATTTTAAAAAAATTGTTCGATAAATCGGGTAAATATTTAATCGATTAATCGATAAATTTCGATTAATTTTATAACGCATATATAGATCCCGTTTTAAGTCACGATTCATAATTCCGCGAAATCGGTTAAGTCGCGGTAATTCCTTGGCTTCAAATTTTTGTGACGTAACAATGCAAATTCGTTCTGCAATGCAAGAAATAAGGAAGAAAAATCTTTTTGTTTAAGTATGCTCGTCTAAATAACTAATAATAATACGAGGGAAAATTATCTAAGTAAAATATATATATACTAGGGGCAAGTACCCGGCTTTTTCCCGGGTTTAACAACAACAACAACAACAAAAACAACAACAGCAACAAAACAACGAAAACAAAACAACAAAAACAAAAGAACAACAAAAACAACAACAACAAAACAACAACAAACAACAACTACAACAGCAACAACAACAAAGCAACAACAACAAAACAACAACTACAACAACAGCAGCAACAACAACAGACAACAAACAAAAACAACAACAGAAACAGCAACAACAACAGCAACAAAACAACAAAAACAAAACAACAACAAAAACGACAACAAAACAACAACAAAACAACAACTACAACAACAGCAACAACAACAAAGCAACAACAACAAAACAACAACTACAACAACAACAGCAAGAAAAACATGAAGGACATTGTCGTCGCAGGGCAAGGGATGTGGACAACAAAAACAACAACAAAATAAAAAACACAAAAGCAACAACAGCAACAACAACAGCAACAAGAACAACAACAGCAACAACAACAAAAACAAAACAACAACAAAAACAACAACAACAAAACAACAACAAACCAACAAAAGCAACAACAAAAGCAACAACAACAAAGCAACAATAACAAAACAATTATTTTATGGCGATAATCGCCTTCTTGTTAATCTCGACACCAAAATGTTTATTATTTTGCGTCATTATTTTACGTCTTAATTTTCAATAATTTTTATTTTATATAGCTCATATAGGGAAAAACTACATTTTGGGCCCCCGGCCCCCAGTATCTTATATATATGGAACGAAACCTGTTTAATAACCTTTCCGGTATAATTTTGTGTACGTGTACCAAATTTCACGTTATTTGGTTGTCTGGATCTTGAGTTATTAGGGAACAGACAGACGACGGACAGACAACAAATGCGTCTTATATATAGAGATAGAGATATATATACTAGGGGCAAGTACCCGGCTTCTCCCGGGTTTAACAACAACAGCAACAACAACAAAAACAACAACAGCAACAAAACAACAAAAACAACAACAGAAACAGCAACAGCAACAAAACAACAAAAACAAAACAACAACAAAAACAACAAAATCAACAACAAAACAACAACTACAACAACAACAAAGCAACAACAACAAAACAACAAAAACAAAACAACAACAAAAACAACAAAATCAACAACAAAGCAACAACTACAACAACAAAAGCAACAACAACAAAGCAACAACAACAAAACAACAACTACAACAGCAACAACAAAAAAGCAACAACAACATGAAGGACATGACGTCGCAGGGCAAGGGATGTGGACAACAACAACAACAGCAAAAACAACACAAAAGCAACAACAGCAACAACAGCAACAACAACAAAAACAACACAAAAGCAACAACAGCAACAACAACAGCAACAGCAACAAAAACAACAACAGCAACAACAACAAAAACAAAACAACAACAAAAAAATCAACAACAAAACAAAACAACAACAAAACAACAACTACAACAACAACAGCAACAACAACAAAGCAACAACAACAAAACAACAACTACAACAACAAAAGCAACAACAACAAAGCAACAACAACAAAAAAATTATTTTATGGCGATAATCGCCTTCTTGTTAATCTCGACACCAAAATGTTTATTAATTTGCGTCATTATTTTACGTCTTAATTTTCAATAATTTTTATTTTATATAGCTCATATAAGGAAAAATTACATTTTGGGCCCCGGCCCCCAGTATCTTATATATATGGAACGAAACCTGTTTAATAACCTTTCCGGTATAATTTTGTGTACGTGTACCAAATTTCACGTTATTTGGTTGTCTGGATCTTGAGTTATTAGGGAACAGACAGACAACCAGACAGACAACAAATGCGGCTTATATATATATAGAGATAAATTATTAATGAATTGGAAAAATTAATATAAGAACATTGTCTTAAATTTTAATCGAATTTTAATCCATTAAATTAATTTTAATCGATTAATTTTTGAAACTATTAATTGATTAATTAATCGCTATATATATAACTTTAATTTCAAGCTGATTTTAAATGATTAAGAACATTCTATAGTTTAAATGTTTTCAAGGTCTTCATTATATTTCAATCGATTTTAATGGGTCTGAACTATTTACTTAAACATAAGTGGAGATGTTAAAAGGTAAATTATTATTTGACTTTGTATTCGTTAACGAATATTAACAAAATGCTTAATCCGACTTAAACAGAATCTGGAAGAAAAACATGATAGAAGACGAAACGAGAAATTACGGTAAATAAAACTCATCTGAAATTGAATATCATTTTTGTAAATGCTACAAGGATGAGTAAACCTCCACAGACCTAAATTTTGTAATGGTGTTATATGGAGAAACGGAATTAAATTAAGAATGAGATCTCCCGCTAAACATGATTATATCGACTTAAATGATTTAATCAGTACATGGGATCTTTCGGTAATCATTTTGGGAAAACAAATATTTCATACAAAGAATGTCAATGTCTTTGCCTGGATTGCAATAAAATGTACTAATATGACGATTGTTTTCACGAGGCCCTTATTTATATTTACCTAAAAACGTTTATAAGTTTGTTCCCAGTGTTAACCCTGGGAACGCCGCGTAAACTGGCTAGTAGAGACACAAAACTTGGTTAATTAATTCTGTTTTTATATTCTTTAATCTCACAAAATTTAAAGTAATCATTTTGACAATGCATTCATTTAGATTCCACGATTCCTTGAAATATAAAATATTTATATCATAACATTAAATCATACAGGGGATCAAGTGGAGAATTTTACTTTTCGTTTTTTTTAAAGGAAATTTAAAAGAATATATTCTTAAAGAGTCATTTTTTAAAAAGTCTAACGCTAACACAAAATATTTTACTTAGATTGATATTCTCTATGATTCAATTTTTTAAATGCCTTTTTGTAGTAACACTGATCGTATAAAAGTTTAAATTATGTTTTGAAGCTGAGGCATCCGATGATATGTAGCGGAGGACTTGGTGAATGGGCTCTCACTGATGTTAATATACTTACCAAACGGAAAACGGCACAGAAAATATTTTTAAAAACCCTTCCACTGGTCACATCGATCACAATATCAGCATTATGGTTCAGTTCTTCGCATGCCCTAGCCACATTGGCATCATGGACCCAGTCAAAGGAAGCATCGTCACTACTTTTTACTGGTTCCAATCTTATTTTATAACAATAAATTAATCAATTTATTATTATGTAAAATGGGACGCATTCCATGAGTGACTACGTTTAAACGAAAACGATAAATGAGTCGATGAACTACTCGATGGCTAGTTCAATAAGACAAATTGCAATGATAGTTCATATTTGATTTTCTTTTCAAAGGGTAAAAAAGAGCATTTTTAAAAATAAAAAACTGTGTCCTTATAAAATAAAACACATTTAATTGTATATAATTATTTTTACAGTAGGCATACTTATGTGTTATAGAGATACACTATGCGCTTTTATCTAATAAATTAAAGATAGTAAAATAACGGTTCTCTTATTTTGTATGTCCCTAATTATTTATCAAAGAACAAAAATAATAAAGAATTATAAGAATTTAAATATTTTTTTAGCTAAGACATTTAAAGTAACTTTTTAAAAAAACAAGAACAAATAACAACAAAACAAACAAAGTAACGGTACCTAAAATTGGAACTTTCACACGAAAGGAGGTAGATTGCATGACGATATTCATTATGGACGTCGCAGAAACTCACTGAAGAACCTTATGCTTTTACCAGCATATGGTTTGGGTCAGTTATTTGGTAGAAGGGCTTAAGGCTGAGGCAATCTATGTGTACACCTAATTGTTTGGGCTGAATTATTAGGAAAATATTATAATAAGTATTTTTCCATAAGTTTATTAAATGAAAAAAATGTTATTTAAATAGAATTATTTTTAAATAATGATCATATATATATTTACGCTCAATTGTGTATAACTGTGGCCTAACGACAAGGGACATCACTCTGCTTTTTTAAGAATTGAAAATATTGACTTAAAAATCATAATCATTTTGGTTTTCAGATTAACATTAACCAAATAATGCACGAACATTTGACTTCAGCATTTGTGTTGTAAACAGTGCTGACTGACTCAATGAATTATTTTATTTTTTTGGTGCAGTAATTTGGTGCGCTGCTTTCTAAAATTAGTTTAAAAAGCGTGTGGTGATTAGCACTGTAAAATAATATTATATAAGTACTTTGTGTACATTTCAAGAATATTATGTATTTATCATACAAGGACAAGTTAGTTGGGCTTTTGAAAAAGCGCGCAGCACAACTTAATATAATATATGTATATATAATTCACCAGAAATTAGGACACCACAAGCACAAGACGCGAGCAAGCAAGCATGACGAATGAACCTCACTAAGGTCGACCAATCACAGTTTATTAGTTGGCAAGCCAGGATGGTGCAGGATGGGGGCAGTTAGCTCACCCGCAGTGCGCATGTTTTGGACCAACAATTCGTCTTGGGTTCACTCGCATTGTTGTCATTGCTTCGTGCTCCTGTTTGCGTCTACCAACCCCTTTTCTTTACACTATCTATGAGCAAGTCTGCGGCGTATGCTACGCCACAGGTCGTATCTAGTTTAGAAATAATTTGCCTCTTTCAACTTTGTATTTTGATAAGAAATGGTTGCAATGAAAGTGTGATAGTTATATATTAAACTATTTTAATAAAGCTGTTATAAAATTAACATAAATTTTGCTTCCTCCGTCTTCTTTTTAAATAAAGGTAATACTCAATTCGCTGAATGTACATTACAAAGAATAAACCGAACTTTAATGAAGTTTTAAAGCATTTTAACAACAAATGGTTATCTTATGAGAGGCGATTGACATAATGAGGAATAGTACGTTAATGACGTGACGAGAACTCTCTCTGACCCTCCTCCTTTACCCCCTTTCCCGAAATGAAAAATAGAAACAAAATTAAACACATATTTAAGTTTCAATAAGGAGAACTGTGTCACCAAATATGGGGTCCCCTAAAATAGAGTCTCCCTGGAGAGTTTATTTTAAAACAAATTCTACGGAAATCCGTCCCTAAATATTATTAAACTAGCTGACCCGCGGCGTAACATACGCCGCTAATGATTTAGTGACGGGTGAAGATTTCCTGAAAGACACAGTTGACAAAATGGGGTGGGTTTGGGCAAACAACTGTGAGTGAATGAAAAGAAGGAACTCTGGAGAGACCCGCGGCGTAGCATACGCCGCAGACTTGCTCATCATAGACAGTGCAAAGAATGGTTGGGGGGGGGGTGAGAGTACAGACATAAAAAGCAGCACTAAGTAATTAAAAATAGTGAGTAAACGTAAAGACATGCACACTGAGGTTGTTGTTACGCGCCACCCGTTTATTAACCGACGTTCACTCGCGTTGTTTTGATTTCTTCGTGATGTAGCTTGTGTCCGTTCTTTCTCCTCTTTCTTTGCTTTCTCCATAAGCAAGTCTGCGGCGTATGCTACGCCGCGGGGCGTCTACTTTCATAATAATTATAAATCCTCAAATCCTATTTTTTACATCGTTCCCTTTTCAAAAATAAAAATATAAGCTAAAACAATGACGTCATACAATTTTTTTATTCAAAATCGATCGCAGCGCCACCTAACAGCATTATTTCATACATACATACAGACGACGGGAATTATGTAAATTGATTATAGATTAAGGTTGTATAAACGCTTATGTGCCAGAATATGTAATGCATCTGTGTTCCATGCATTTTTGTATGATTATTGTGAATTCAACAATCATAAGCTTAGTCAGCGGCGTAACAAGTTAAATGCAAATGGGGTGCTTGCCCCAGAAAGACACATTTTTAGGGATGGTTGACAGTGTAGCATAAATTAAAAACTAACAAACAACTGAACGCAGTGGTCGAGTGGGAGCGCACTGGACTGTCGTACCGATGGTCACGGGTTCGAATCCATGTGAAGGCAAGGGTTTGTTCCCGGGGCCTAGGGCGTCCCTGAGTCACCCCGCTCCGAATGGGTACCTAACACTACATGTAGTTAGGCGGCTGGGTAATGCGATGAACCCACAAAGCCGTGGCCTGTGAATGCTGCATCACTTGCCAACAGATCATCTGTCATGGTCTGTGGACGCAACTATCTTCTGCATAGAAGGAGCGTCTGTATAGATAAGATAAGAACTGAAAGAACAAAGACAATCAAATAAACATTTTAGTAAACATGCGTGACTATTGTAATTGTAATAAAAATTATTCCTTATTTTTTTATTTTTGAATGATATTTTTGTGTTATATTGAAAGTTTGATAAGGGCGGATTTATTTGGGGGAAATACTTTATTTTACAGTTAGGGAAGAATTCATATTTAATCTGGGGGAAAATATTTTATCACCTTGGGAATCTATAATACCATAAATCCTCATGTAGCGGATTCCAGCGTTTTTGCTTTCCTACTATAACAGGACTTGCACAGGGAATTAGAGCAGCTGTTTGACTAAGATACGTTTATCTGACGAATGAAAATTTATAGAATTTCAAAGAGGATTAACGAATTATCTTTTAAAAAATATAGCTTGTTGCTTCACATATTTACCGGCGTGACAGTAAAATATTATTACATTAATGTTATAAAATATTTTGTATCCATGATTATGCATTATGTCCCTTGGAAGGAACAAAAATATATTAGTGTAGCTTCTGTCGCATTAAAAAATATGAATAGACATTTACACATCTAGAAATAAATTTCTTAGAGTGATATGTCTGGAGTATTTGAATAAGTGACTAATAAAATATTTAAACACTTTATTTATGTAATATAGTATTTGAGTGTTGTCATACTCGTTACAATAAATGTTACGATACATAAAATACATCGCTATGTCTACAGCCCAGGCAAAGTAGTCAAAGGTAATATCAACAGGTTTTGAAGTGTCTTCACAAAGCCTAATGATATCGGGATTTCCTGTAAAGTCTTTGAAACAAGATGTGATGTAGAGAAATGCTCCTCCATCCTGGCAACCCAATACTGGTACACCGACACTATCAATGCTGTAGTTATAATGTAGGGGATCATGTGTATAGTCTTTTTGTTGGAGATTATCTGTGACATCACCGAGGGCCGAGGGTTTTATAGATATCACTAATCTACGTTGTGTTGTTAATGAATTCAGGCAAGGGGAAATAATCTTCCTCATAGTCCGGACAACAAATTCCGCAGTATTCACATTTCGGTCTATAAAAGCTACATTCCCAACAGTTTAAATTCTGAGACCGTTCGTCAAACTCTCTTAAACAAACTCTCTTTCCTTGAAAATATCTCACAGCACAGTAGCTGTCTTAATAAACTCTGGCTGGTATTGACTTGTTCCACTCCGAATAAACACCAGATTCAACAAAATCACACCTGAGTTTAACGCCCTCTTGACCTCTGCAAGCTTATAGGAATGAAGGTACAGCACAATACGCTCTTGAGTAACATTTTAAGTGTGATAAACAAAAAGATATAGCTAAAAAAATCTAGCTAGCATATACTCGCTAAGCCCTGAGGGTAGTAAATTCTTGCTGAAACACTGAATAGCGATATTCCGACGGCTAGATCCTCACCTGTCTTTTTATTAATTATTCATTTGAAACGGTCTCAGAAAGTTATATCATTTAATTTTGGAGATCAGTGTTGAAAATCATCCTCAGCTAGTATATTCGTTTAAAGCAGTGGTTCC
Organism: Ampullaceana balthica; assembly: GCA_944989445.1. Classification (NCBI taxonomy): domain Eukaryota; kingdom Metazoa; phylum Mollusca; class Gastropoda; family Lymnaeidae; genus Ampullaceana; species Ampullaceana balthica. The sequence continues at coordinate 143,367 of CALYLW010000531.1, read as the reverse complement.
CAAACTTTTTTGACCCACGGACCCCTTTTATGCTCAAAACTTCCCCCACGGACCCCCAAGTGAAAAAAACTTTATAAATTCATAGTACAAAAATTACAAAAGCAACATTTTGATGAAAAGTACGGTATTTATTGAAAATTATCACTTTTGTTTAAGATCAAATTGAAAACAATTAATAACATGGATTAACGTGATGAGATTTTATGAGTGTAGGAGCAACAAAGCCCTTCCAATGACGTTCCGCAACCGTTCGGTGGCATGTTGTAACTTCCCTCCAATAGCCGTCTCGACCGGCATAGATGTGCATCACGTCAAAAATACTATTCATTATAGTTAAAATAAATAACTCGTAAAAACAGAGATTTTAACTATAAATCCCAACGCGCATAACTCAAAATAAAGTCTTGGAAGAAATACTGCACCAAAAATAAATCGTTTTGAACGTCCACGTAAACGTGTTCAATATGATTGGCTGTAGGAGTCACATGTGTTTGAGGGACCAATCGCTATCGATGACCGCACGGAACATAGCCTTTTAAAATATAGGATTTATGACCGACTCAATGTTTGTGTGTAGAAACCACAAATCCTCACGAGCACCAATTTCTAGTCGTTTATTTTATTATTTTTTTGTTGTTCTTGTTTTTTATGATGAGGTTCATAACGCCACTGAATCTTTGTTATACCAAATAGGAAGACAGGAAAACAGTCAAAAATTCTGCACAATAACCTATAATGCATGATATAAAATTGGGATCTGACTTTGTAACCAGAATTTGTGCTATCCTAGTCCAAACATTGGTTTTAGTTCCTCATTTGTGGATATTTCAATAAGCTGCTCCTGTATTAGTATGTATTCATCTGTGTTTTGGACCTGAGATTGTCCATGCGCTAAAGACTTCAACTGCCATTCGGAAATATCCAATAGTGACGAATGCCTACAAATCGTTTGGTTCAGGTCTGAGGTCTGCATGAAGAGCCGTTAAGTTTTGACAGTAAGCAAGCAAATCTTTATCTCTATTTTGCAATTTCAAAAGATTTGAAAACTGAGAACATTCTCCTGTTCCTAAGTTTTGTTTGCACAGAAAAAGGTTTGCAACAAACTCAGACATAACGCTTTTAGTTTTGGATAAATTTAATTGGTTACCTTGTAGTAGTTGTAGTTTCAAATTAGTTTCGTTAAAGTTGGGTAAATAATTCATTCATAAAGGAGATGTCATTTTAGAGTTAATTATGTTGCTGATCATTGTGTTTGTTTTCCAGGAATTTGGACACTGAATCAAAGAGAGCATTAAATCGATTTAAATATGTACGTGATGATAACCAGCGTACTTCTGTGTGAATAAATAATCCATTATACTCTTCTTCATTTTCCAAACCATAGTGAGCAAATAATCTCTCATCAAGGCATTCCTTTTGATTTTATTAACTGCTCTAATGTCATAATGTAGTGATCCAGCACTTTCACTAAGATTTTTTTAAATATTTGATGTTGATGAATGACTCAATTTACTGAAAATACATTTGGTACAGAATGTTTTAAGTATGCCAGAAAGTCAAGAGTATTGCTTTAACTTCAAACATTAAAAAAAAATTCAGTTAATAACGTTTCACCTTTCGTATCTGTTTCCAAACATTTAGCCATACATCAAATATTCAATAACACCATATTGTCGGAATTGTTTCTTCGGCTCACTCAGTGCTGGATTTACCTATTTGCTATTTATATTTTATTTTCATATAGATATCGAATATCTAGACTTCAAAATGGGGCCTTAAATAGCTTAGGGCCCCATCAAGTCTAAATCCAGCCTTGGGGTCAGTCATTCTCTTATCTGTTGTAACAGACCACTGTTAAGAATTATTATCGTTTTCAATGGAATGCTACAGTAAAGCCCTATTGAAAACATTGCTTGATGATAGGATACAATTTAGATAAATATAACTTCCCGACACATCGAAAAATACACAACCTTGCAACCCTCGTAGATTCAAGTTAAACAAACTTGTATTTTTCTACTTATAGTTATAGGAATTCGGCATTTCTTCTGCATCAAGCTTGACCTTTCAACAAACCAAGTATTTTGATTGGTTATAGTTGTGGAATTACAGTAGTTCTACTACTTTTTCTACGTAAAACAACATTGTATCCATGAAGGATAGTATCTAAGATGGTATTTAATTAGTATAACTGGCATTCACATACTATTTTATTTATTATTATTATTTATTTTAATTTCAATAATAATAAAAAAATTATCCATTGTTTTATTATTTGATGTTAAACCTTGCGCGGACCCCCTGACGTTGTTCAGGGACCCCCAAATCAATTTTAATTTTCCACGGACCCCCTGAAGTGTTCCGCGGACCCCTGGGGGTCCGTACGGACCACTTTGGGAACCACTGGTTTAAAGTATATCTAGGTATAATAAAACTTACGAAATATTTAATTTTATTAAAATTGTTTTAACTGATGTTTGATCCAGGTACAAATAATTTTCCCATAGATGCAATGACATGAATAGAATTGAAAAGCAAGCAAATAGTCAGTCAAATGTAGGAGAATAAGATTTCATAAGAATTATGCAAGACAGATAAAATAAAATTTCTATGTTGAAAGAATGTTCAATAACCTTGTTTTAAATTAAAATCAGATAACCAGAATTAAAAACATATTAGTGATAAGTGAAAATAAATTACTATAAAATATTTCAGTTTTCATGCAGATAATTTCTGAAATCAAGAATGATTTACTTCATGTAGCTAGTATGATTGAACTCCTGACTTAAAACATGTGGGTCAGCTTATTCTTACTATCCTCTGAGATAAAATAATGAACTGTTGTAAAGGATTTTCTAAAAGTTCTTCTTATAAATCATCATGATTAACATCTTATCGATACACTTCTGAGTACGGTACTCTTAGTTTGAAAATTGCTACACTTTTTTATTTCTGGGTCTGATTTATTTCTCGTCATAATACGTGAAGATATGACTTGGCTGTAAATCAGGATCAACGTATTAATCTCATTTTAATAGAATTTAATATACTGAAATTTTACTTTTTTTCAAGGAAGCTAGAGAAATCGGTAAAATATTAGTTTTGAAAAGTTGAAAGCAAATCACTTCAACTTTATAAAAGTTGTATAAAAAGTAGATCAAATTTACAGTAACAAACAGAGCACGCAGGAAGCAGAAATATATGTTTTTTGGAATGTCCGTTCATGGTATTTAACAGCTCATTTCTTCCACAATGATATTTGAAACTAGCCAAAAATGTAAACAGATAATGAAAAAGGCGGAGGGGCAAATGCTACGAGCAGCACTTTGTTCTTCTTCTGTAATATCCCCTTTTCAGACCATGACGGTCTATGTGGCAAGTGAAGTAGCGTTCACAGGTGACATATTCCTTGTCCTTTTTAAGGTAAAATAAAATGGAGCTTTTTATCTCTATAATAGAAAAGGCAAAGAAGAAAATTAGCAAAAACATAAGAAAGAACAATACAAAAATTTAGGAAAGTTTCTTTAGCTACAACTTTCAACTCCTAACTGGATCTAAATGTTTCTTATTCTAATGCTGCTGAGTTGAAAAACATGGCGGCTGAAGCATTAAGAGATCGTTAAACTGATGTGCTGGCTCCTGTAAATGATTTTTCAAGTTTATCAGCCACTTCGGGAATTAATGAATGAACAAATTCAAGTCTACGTGATTTTATAAAGTTCATTAAGCTGCTCAAAGTTAGCCTGACTAATATACTAATAGTATTTATAATTTTCCTTACAATTATCAGACGTTACGCCAGCTGTGAAAGTCATACGATTGACTTAATTAGGCAGCTGGATAGCGAAGTCAATAGTGCGCTCGCCTCACAAGCTGAGGGGCGTGGGATCGAGCCCCGGTTAAAGCCACTATAACAATGTTGATGAATGACTAACGCTAAGAAAGTCATCCGCTGACCTGGAGAGGGATGGGCGCCACCAAGGTCTAGTAAGCCCGAGAATGTTCTAATGGAAACATTAGCGCTCCTTACGACCTCGAAAAAAGGTTATGGGACTAAAAAAAAATTAGGGACTTAAACTGTTGATCATGGAATGGCTGACTACAATGGTATTGACAGAGCCATCAAAGATTTTGACACATAAAAAATTTCAATTCTAGATTAGGAATGATATCTCTTCATTTTTTAATATCTAGCTTTACAATTTATATGTTCATAGCATAATCTTCCAATTAAAATGATCTTTTATTCATCATAGCTTTTTTATCAGGGATAGGTCTGCAAACTTGGCAGAAACGAGAACTACGTACTGAGAATGTCTCACGTCTGCCAACTTAAACGCAGTGATAATACCTATTGTTAATTCATTCAGTCATTCTAAAATGTTGCTTTCAAGCTGCAAAAGTATGATCAGTCATCCAGAAATGGTTTAAAAAACGTAAGGTAATCCTCGTGTTATTCAACAGATTACACCATGTCCCTTTAAAATTAAGATAAATTAATACATTTGCTCTCAGCCTGTTCAATAAATTTGAAATATCTTTCCAGATACTGTTTAGACACGCTTAACAGAACAAAAATGCTTTTCAGGATGATGTCAAAGTGGCACATTAATATGAAGATTTATCACTAGTGTTAATCGCTTCTTGACTATATGCTTCTGAAAATTAACCCCTATTTCGTTTTATTTTATTTTATGTTATATAAATCTCTTCATTTTAACTTTTAAAAACCAATCCGAATGTTAAATCCCAAAGAGAACAAAGAAATTACTTTTTTTTTAAAAAGACAAGCAATTTTTAAAATTGTTTACAATATTAAAAAATAACTTACATAAAAATAGTAATTACAAAAAAACTTTAAATTTTCATCAGGGTTTTCTTTTTTTTTACTGTACAACATTTATTCGGAGCATCCAAGGTTTTCATGAGCATCTCGTCTTGGTCAGTTACATTGTAGACGCACAACGTTTTCATGAGCATCTCGTCTTGGTCGGTTACATTTTAGACGCACATGTAAGTGTTGCAGTATGTTTCAACAGCTAATTGGTGGGGCTAAAACATAGTTTAAAAAACCAACAGTTTAATCGTAATAGTTATTTAATATTCTTTAAAAATAAATGAAGGTAAAAATGTGTATAAAATGTTTTATTAAATCATCAGTTGTGGCGCATTTCAAGATGCAATTTAACAATTAAATTTGAGTCAGCCGCTAAAATATTGTTTTTATATCGAAATAAGAGTTACAACAATTATCACATTAAATTCAAAATAAATATGTTCTGAAACAAATGTGTATTAATTGGCTACGTGTTTACCATTCATGGTATCATTTAACCACTTTTATTCACGTCAATCAGGGGCGTAGCCAGGAAGGCAAGGGGAGCTAATGTCCCGGGATTCACTTTCTTAGGGGCAGAAAAATCCTCGTCATTTATTATTGAAAATAATAATAATAATAATAAAATAATAATAAATAAAAGTTTCCTTAGGGCCTCGGGAAAACTACACGAGGTCAATGTGACCACAATTATTTACACAGGGACTTAACGTACTTCACCGTTCTCTCTAAAAAAAAATGCTTTGTAGATGCAATTCACAGAGTAGGAAAAGAAATAGGTAGAGGATGATTAAGATTCGCTAATCTTTTATGAAGACCTTGGCATTTTAATGGAATCTCCGGGAAGAAGAACGCAACAGTAAACCTTTTGGACGATGAAAGTGAAGATGCAACCTTGTCTCATAAAAACGTGTTGAAAAGAGAGAAAAAATTGTATTGTTCATTAGATAAGATTAATATAGAAGTTCGTGAAAGGTTTTAGAAAGTACAGAATTTAGAAAACAGTTATACTTTTCTTACACCACGTAATATACTACATGTTGACGTCAATGAGCTCTAATTAGAGCACTTATCTCACATGATGTTGAAAAAAAGGACCTTTGTTGAATTCACACGGCACAACGTATGAAATCAAGACGTCTTAATTTACTAAAGTTATATTGTTTATTTCCTCAAAGTAAGTTATCCGGCCTAATAAAATACATGTTCTCAAATATTCCTTACAATAGCTTTAAGTAATGCCAAGTGTGAGAGACACTTCACTAAAATTAAGTTAATAAGCAATTAATTACGGTCATCAATGACAAAACTAAGTTTGACTTACCTAACTACTTTGGCTATTGAGTGTGAAATAACAGATAACATTGATATTAGCATCGCCATCGGAGACTTTGGCATTTGAAGAAAAGCAGATAATTTCAATTTTAAATCAAAAGAGGATTTTTTTTCTAGTATAAAAATGTCTAATGTTCCTTTAAATCTATCTTTTCTTTTAACAGCATTATATATTTTCTTTTCCTTTTCGGGGGGGGGGTGGCAAACGTGGCATCTGCACCGGGAGGCAGAAACTCACGCTACGCCACTGAAGTCAATATCACCACCGTTTTAGAGCGACATGTTAGCTTTTCTGGGACATGAATATATAAAAGAAGCTATTTATAAACATAGTATTAACAATATTTTTTATTAAACCATTTCCAATAAAATATACGCAAACTATACCATATCCTAAGTAAATATAGACAGCATATATATTTATATTAAGTCAAAGACGCCTCCGATGGCTTGGACACGTCAAGAGAATGCAAACTGGTCGTATACCCAAGTGTTATACAGCGAGATGGCGACAGGGAAAAGGTCAGTTGTTCGGCCACGTCTCAGATACACGGACTGATGCAGAAGAGACATGAAAGCAGACAATATCGACATACAAAACTGGGAAGACCTGGCAGAGGATAGGTCCACGTGGCGGGCTTTAGTGAAAGAATGATCACTCAGAGCCGAGGAACAAACCAGGATGGAAACAGTTGAAAAAAGAGCGAGGAAGAAGGCCAGGCAACACTGCCCCACCGCATTCGTATTTGTGACATACAGAAGAGATTGCCTCTCAAGGATTGGTCTCAATACCCACATCAAGAGCTGCAAACAATAAAAATATCGTCTTTCGTGGACGGACAAATGACATACAATATATTTATGTATATACCGTAGTTATATACATGAATATGTCAGTCCTTTCAACAATTTCTAAAATTTTAATTTTCAATGAAGAATAAATTTACGTTTTTTCATCGTTATGCTGCTTTCACTTCCTGAAATAAATAACTTACGGTTAGGGCTCTATTACACACAGCACAATGACATGTTATAATATACAATAACTTAAAGTTATTGCTCTATTACACACAGTGCAATACATGTGACGATATACAATAACTTACGGTTATGGCTCTATTACACACAGCACAATACATGTTATAATATACAATAACTTACAGTTATGGCTTTATTAAACACAGCACAACACATTTTACAATATTCAATAGCTAGTGGATTTAGAATGCGTTGGTTTATGTTAAAATCAATAGTACAAACGAGGGGAGGGGTTTGGATGACCATATGTTACCACTTAATTTATGGTAGTTTTTAGTAAATTAGATTAGGTCCACAAGTAAAGTGTTTGCCTACATGGAATTCAATAAGACAAATGAGGAGAGGGGTATGGATGGGGGCAATTGCAGATGTTGGTGGTTAATTTAAGGTTGTTTTCTTTGTAAATTTAAATAATATAGTAGTAGTTTTATAGGATTTTCTAAACTAAAGCAACAGTTTTCATCTTAGTGTGGGGATCTATGTTATGAAAAGGTCTTTTTTGTTCGTAGTTTTTCTTAATTCTAGGGTTTCCACTAAATTTATTTGACAGATTTAACCATGCTTCTTATCTTAGTATCGGGAATATTTTCTAAGTTTAACGGTGTTTCCTTTCTTCCTTGTAATAGTTTTTTTATTAGATTCATAGTTTAAGTCGAGAGGTCTTTTATATTTCTTTTCTTAACTAGATGTGATCAGATAGTAGTAGTAATATTTGATAAGGTTAAGCGAGTCACTTTCTTCGTGTTTTTAAATCCTTTCTATAAACTCGTGGCGCCTGGTTGTTTGTTTGAACCCTTGATTGCTTGCTTGTCGCCAAAACTTTTGATCAATTTTTAACCCACTTTCCTCGTACGCTAGCGAGCTGAAATTTTGCAGGCAGTTTTGTACCGATGATAAAAACAATGTATTAAAATTTCAGATCGATCACATGTACCGTAATTAAATTATTGATTTTTTAGATTATTTTATTTATTCCTATGTATCATGTTATTTTTTGAGATAGAGCGTCGCGGTGCGTATTATTTTGAACAACCTTTTTGTCGCGCAATAAGGTGCGTATTTTATTGACAACACTTTTTATAAACATATTCCTGATCGGTGCGCATTATATTAAACATGTTTTACGACACAACTACAATTTTGTATTTTTGGATGGTCTTGCGCTGCGTATTATAATGAACATTCTTTTAGTTACTTCTGTACATAAAGGATTTATAGTCAAAAACTTGTGTTTTTTTACGTTTAAAAAAAATAATAAATCCTTTATATTAACTCGTGGTGTCTGTTTGCTTATTTGCGCCCTTGCTTGCTTGTCGCCAAAACTTTGGATCATTTTTAACCCACTTCCTCGTAAGCTAGCGAGCTGAAATTTAGCAGGCAGTTTTGTGCCGATGATAAAAACTATGTATCAAAATTTCAGATCGATCGCATGTACTGTAATTAAATTATTGAATTTTTATTTTATTTTATTTATTCTTATGTATCATGTTATTTTTTGAGATAGAGTGTCGCGGTTCGTATTATATTGAACAAACTTTCTGTCGCGCAATAAGGTGCGTATTTTATTGACAACACTTTTTATAAACATATTCCTGATCGGTGCGCATTATGTTAAACATGTTTTACGACACAACTGTAATTTTGTATTTTTGGATGGTCTTGCGCTGCGTATTATAATGAACATTCTTTTCGTTACTTCTTGTACATAAAGGATTTATAGTCAAAAACTTGTTTTTTTTACGTTTAAAAAAAAATTAAATCCTTTATATTAACTCGTGGTGTCTGTTTGCTTATTTGCGCCCTTGCTTGTTTGTCGCCAAAACTTTTGATCATTTTTAACCCTCTTCCTCGTAAGCTAGCGAGCTGAAATTTAGCAGGCAGTTTCGTGCCTATGATAAAAACTATGTATCAAAATTTCAGATCGATCGCATGTACTGTAATTAAATTATTGAATTTTTATTTTATTTTATTTATTCCTATGTATCATGTTATTTTTTGAGATAGAGTGTCGCGGTGCGTATTATATTGAACAAACTTTCTGTCGCGCAATAAGGTGCGTATTTTATTGACAACACTTTTTATAAACATATTCCTGATCGGTGCGCATTATGTTAAACATGTTTTACGACACAACTGTAATTTTGTATTTTTGGATGGTCTTGCGCTGCGTATTATAATGAACATTCTTTTAGTTACGTCTAGTACATAGAGGATTTATAGTGAAAAACTTGTTTTTTTACGGGAATTTTTTTTTATTTAAAATTATTATTATTATCATTATTTTTTTAAAATTTTTATTAGAGGTGCTTATCTGAATGTTGCGGACAGTTTTATGAAGTTCAATGGTCTTTTTGGTTGTATTGTTTCATAATTAGATGTGCTCATCTACCCTTGACAATATTTTAAAAGTTCAAGGGTCATGTTTTTTGTTGTTTCTTAGAAGTTCTCCTCTTAGGGACAGGGAGATATTTTTTTAATTTCAACGGAATCATGTTCTTTGTGTTTTTTTTTCTTAATTAGGGATTCTCAGTTTTGTAAGTTACGTTGTATTTTTTGTTAATGCTATTTTCTTAACTAAAGATTCTCCTCTTAGGGACAGGGACAGATGTCTAATTTCAACGAAATCATTTTCTTAGTGTGATTTTTTTCTTAATTAGGGATTCTCGGCTTAAGTCCAAGGACAGAGTTCTAGGTTTAAGTGGACTCGAGTTTGTTACTTTTCTTAACTAGAGATTCTCATCTTAGTATCGAGCACGATTCTATAAGTTCAATGGTCTTTATTTTTTTTGTTACTTACGCATTCTCCTCTTAGGGACAGGGACAGATGTCTAATTTCAAGGGAGTCATTTTTGTTCATGCTATTTTCTTAACTAGAGGTTCTCGTCTTAGTGTAGAGCACGATTCTATAATTTCAATGGTCTTTTTGTTTTTGTTAATTAATTCTGCACCGTTATCTTCTTAGATACAGGGACAGATTTCTAATTTCAAGGGAGTCATTTTCTTAGTGTTTTTTATTTATTTATTAGAGTTAGTTATCTTAATGGCGCAGACAGTTTTATAAAGTTCAACAGTGTTTGTTTGTTTTCCTTTCTCCATAAACTATCGGTGTCCAATTTGGTATTTTTTTTAAATGTTGCTTGGCGTATTTTTGCGATAGATATTTTAGTTTTGTTGAATAATATTCTTTAAACTTGAAGAAATGTTCTACTTGCGTCAGGTAGACTTTGATAAAGTAGGTAGGGTTTTGTAATTCAACCATTCCACGGGTGTTGTAAATATTGAGATGGTGTTATCGTAAGAGTAGCTTTTGAAAAGTAATTTATTATTCTGTAAATTAATTTTAATTTTTGTTACAAGTTATCTGACTATTGTATTTTGTTGTCTAGTTTTAAACCGAAATTGAAGTGTAAAATAGGTGATCTCTTGTAAATTTTATAAGGAAGGTTATAATTTATGGCTTTGGTTAAAACTTCACACATTTTATAAGTCAGTAGTTGTTAAATTGGTAGGTAATTTTTGAGAAAGGGAAAATATGTGAAAATAGAAGATCGTTGTAGCGAAAGTTTAGGAAGTTATAGTGTATCACTAGGGGTTATTACAAGTGATTGGTAAAGATTTACAGGTTTATGTTTATACTTGGAACACTAACGATTATATGCTGTGGTATCTAGTTGGTCACCACATGTTGTTAATAGACGCGAGTCGGTTATTGATCAGAGAAGGGAAACAGATGGTTTAAGCTGCATGCGAAAATACGCAGACTGAATAGGTCACCGACTTGGCTAGATTCCTATATACAGGTCGAAAAGTTTCGCGTTTGCGATAATTAAACATCTTTTGACAACAACGAGGTGTCGAAATTTAGGGGAGGTGAATTGATTTTCTTTTTCATTAGGTTGTGACTTATTGCTGAGTAATATCTTTAAATAGCATTATATTAAAAGACGTCTTCCTGACTTTTGTGTTAAGAATTATAGTAGCTGCAGTAGTTTGTTCGTTTCATCAAGTCTCTAGGGTTGCTGTTTTTGTTCATTATATGTCTTTCACATGTATTCAACAAACTGGTGCAATAAACCAAACAGTTAGAGCCTCGTTTTCCACCTTTAAGGTCCATACACGGGATGACTTACAAGCGCATTTGTTTGTTTAAGTAATGTAAGCTTTGAGTTTTAGAGTTATGTTTTACGAAGAGGAACTCATACTATCACATGACACGATTTTTTACATTAAGGCTCTAAGTTTGTCCCCTTTTAGTCTCGTCTTGTTAATAGGTGTGATAGAAAGTCCTAGGTAAAGACTCGCTGTATTTAGTTTTATGTTCTGTCCACAATGACCCCTAACTACGAATAGGTTGTTCTTTGGTTTTGTTTAAAAAAGTGTATATGTAAGGGTGTACTCCAACCTAGACATTGTTTTCTCTAGGAGATATGAAGATTTTTTTTTGTACGTAGGGTTCAGGAAAGTTAAGGGATTGGGAGGTAACCATTACAACATTGATTGTTGTACTAGGTGCGATGAAAGTGTTGTCAGGTAAGTAAGATTTAGAAAGTTTTAGGTACAGGTGGTAATCACATCATAGATGGTTTTAACAACCATTGGATGAAGTTGCTCTGTTTGATAAAACTTTAGAAAATAGTTTATGTGCGGGGTGGTAATCCCTAACATGACCTGTAAGGATGTATGCTAAGATACAGGCAAAGTCAGTAAGGGGGGTAGACGATATTGGTGTTAGGGTGATGATAGTTGGGTGCATGGAAGAAGTGCTCAGTTTGTCGACGAGGGAGAACAAATATATGCCGTTGGAGTAATAGTAACAGACTTGGAATTTGTCGGGCCTGTTTGTAAAAGAGAGTAAGAGAAACGGTATTGTCATGGTCACGAACTAAGTAGGAAGGGAGAACAAAGATACACCACTCAAGTAAAAGTAAACTTGTAGAAAGACAAACGGTCGTGATAAAGAAAGCGATGGTCACGTTTTCTTTTAAGGGAGGGTTATACATTTTTTTCTAGAGCCACATTGAACAACATTATTGTTCCATCTTTCTTCCTTCGTTTATTTGTGGTTGTAACTCTGTTTAATTTTATTGATGTCGTAGGCTTCAAGAGTTCTTTCTAAGCATTTAGAAATCTTCTTTTGTCTTGATAATCATTTTGTCGACATGTTGAGATTTCATTTTTTCTTCTGAGGGTTTTCTTTTAGTTTCAAAAGGAATGTTTTTTGAGGAGATGAGACGTAGCCGTTTGAATACCAGACATAAGCGTACAGTTCAACGAGACATGGTTCGCGCCATTTACATGATCGATTTGAGCTATCGTGTATCCACTATGTCCGATGAGAAGCACATCACAGGAGGTACGGTGGGTGCAACCTACCAAACTAGAAGAAGTTTTCGTTCGACTAGTGAAACGGATAAACAAGAACGATGATGATGATGATGATGATGATGATGATGATGATGATGATGATGATGATGATGATGATGATGATGATGATGATGATGATGATGAACTTGTCATGTTTCTTAGTTGTAACACATATGGTCTAACGACGGTTATGCAATATTAACGATTGATGATAATAAGACTGAGGATACACCGCCACTTAGAGAAATTTTGACTTGACTACCCCTCTGGATCGGTCACTAAGTTGTAGCCAGGGGTTGACTAAAAACAACACCAACCCCATTTACCTTCTCTTCCACTTTAGATTCAGATATAACCTACATCTTTTTCTTTTCATGCGAAACTTAAACTTGAAATTCCGATTTTCCAAAACACTTTAACCAACAAACATGTCCACATTAAACTTCCCCTCTGTACCAAACCTCTTCTCATCTTGTAACTACTCCTGGCTGATAATTCAAGACATCCCTCCTTACGCTGACTCCTAACCCTTCTCATCTTTTTTCCCTCCCTGATATTAATTGACAACCTCCCTCCTCATGTTGTCTCCCCAAAAGTACGTCAAACTGTCGATATTTTTTAATTAACACCTAGTTAAAATATTTAATTTAATACTTAAAATACACTTCACTATTAAATTGTATTAAAATATAAAATTTCCACTTAAAAGTAGGGATTTACCGGATTCAAAATATTGAAATCCGGCTGAAACCGGAGTCAGATTTGTTAAAATTGCAGGATTCCGGAATTGCCGCAGCCATTATGAATATGTATAAATTAGGGCTCTACCGGCCAGCCAAAGCCGGAACCGGATTTGTGAAAATAGCCAGATTCCGGATTTTCCTGATTTGGAGCCGAAATCCGGTACACCCCTACTTAAAAGAAGTATCAGATTATTAAAATGACTTTAATAGTATAATAGTTAATTGTCAACAGTTGTCACAGTTATTCAATGAAACAGTAACCTCAATCTAGATCAAATTTGAAAACAAAAATTGCAAAAATTAGACTTGACAATTATATGATACACATCATTTATCTTCTACCTTTTCATTTACAATGGGTGTTGTCAATTTTTAGATAGTCTTCCAATTTTGCAATCTATCGACACATGATAAGAAGTAGATTAGCGAAACTCGACCTCATCCAGTTATTAAATAATAAAAAGGGAACACAACAATTTGACTTAAAAAGACTAGATTGACAAATTAGGTGACCAACTCTTGTTCTGTATTGGATCTGTTTATTATGGTCCTGTGAATTATGCTTAATTCAAAAATATTCATCTGGGCATCATCTTAAAGCGGTGAAGTGAAATGTGCATCCATAGTTACGACTGACATCAATCTTTCACCGTCATCGTTTCCTGTAACGATAATTGCAGACAGATCAACTCGGTCTCATCTAGCCACTCAACAGCCGCTATATGTGCAATTTTCTCTTCTGGCAATAACTGCCATGAGTTCTCTTTGCCTTCTAGAAGCGATTCTCAAAGGACGGAAGTGTTTTATCTGAGTTGATTATTGAACAGTTTGGGTGGGCACATTCTCCTGAGCCCTGAGCTCTGTGTTGTCCTGCATGTTTCTTCAACATTGTTTGTGAGGCAAAGTATAAGTGACATACTTTGCAAATTCGATCAAGTAAAGCTGGTCTGCAAAGATGGACAATAAAGATCATATGTTTTGTACTCTGAAAACTCCTGTTGATCTCGGCATAATGTCATCAAATTTGAGAGTTTGTGCCACAAACAAAATAGTAAGGAAACGTTTGAGAATCTGCATCTGCCCTTCTTGAAGCTCTAAGTCCATCAGTTGTTTGGATAATTGTAATTAGAGGAGAAATAATCTCGAAGGTAAAATGTTAAAATATGAGATTCGTACTTAGTCGCAACATTTTGTGTCTTGATATTTCACAATTTGCGTGAAATATCGGCTGGTGCGACCATTATTGTAAAAGTATTCCTGATCCTTCGATATCAGTCCTGCTGCATCCAATACAGATTTATGAACAACACACCCAGGAGATACGCATTTTCTGCTATTTTGGCATAAAGCGAATTCAAATGTTTCAAAAATGTTTTCAAAATTACTTTAAATGCTATTAAATTCTACTAAAAATATAAACAGAGGCGTAACTAGGTTTTTGGCGCCCTTGGCTAATTTATTTTCGGCGCCCTTGATAAATTGACAAGTTTCAGCGTTGCAATTTTTTCATTTGTTAGAAAAAAATTATTGAATTTCTCTTATTTTTTATATCACAATAATTACGTAGTCTGACAGTGACAGTCATACAACGTGAATATAAAAAATGCATAAGACGGGAACAATACTAATTTGCAGTTTATTATTTACTAAATAATACCAAATAAATTGGTGGATAAAACGGGATTATTGTTACGTTAATAAAGAATACAGCAAAACTTGAAGTAACATGTATTATAAACAAAAAAATAGTGTCAATGTGTCATATTCATTATCTCATACATAACGATAGAAACTCACAATTAAAAGTAAATTTAAATAACACTTCACTGACTACAGCTCAGCACCTCAGTTAGCTGGCGTATTGGCGTGTTCCTAATACAGTCGGACCATTCTAAGTCCAACTCAAGTTACTCAAAAAGGATTCGACTTACGTAGTTTTCGAGTTATGGATCCTGGCGTAATATGCGCAGATTAATCAAGGACAATGTTGATATTGAGAAAAAAGGAGGGGGGAGAAACAGCCATAGTGGCTAGAAGGCTTGACAGGAAAGAGGGGCGTCGATGTTTCATATGAAAGGAGCCAACTTGCTTTGACATACCGACACAAGCCCGTGAGAGGAGACACCTTCCCTCCTTTCCCCCACTTTACTCCCTCCACAGTGGGATTTGGGGGTGTAAGATTTTTATTTTTCCCACCTGGTGTCACTGCGAGGTTTTAATGTTATTCTTTAACGCTCTTCAAAAGAAAGGACCGTCTATATTTAGATCAATTAAAATAAATAAATAAGGTCAATGAATAAAAATATAAGTACCATTTTTAGACATAAAAAGGTGGCTCCTTTTAATGATGATTTGACCATATCATTTATTACCAGGTTAAGTGAGAAGTTTATGGGGTACGTCGTGAGGGGTGTCACCATGAGCTACCGCACTGGGTGACACCAACACCAGTGACGCCCCTGATCATGTTCATATAACTTTTCTTCGCTATCATTAAATGCAAAGCAGCTATCGCATAAGTTTGTTTGACTATCAAAAATACCCGTTGATAAACAGCTTCCAATAATGGGTTTCTGCATTCCAAAATCTTTGTTTGCGAAAGTTAAAAGAAACACTCAATTTAAAACGGATTTTCGTCTTTAAAATGTTCTTTGCAGTTTCGTGATTTTTTAGGATTTGTACTATATGCTTTTAACCTCCATAACCATCGTTTGCTAGCAAAGAGGTAGCCATTACAAAAATTTTGCAGAATAGGAAAAGAAGCTAACAGAATCTTTAGCTACAGAATACACCAACCATTTCTGGTAATGTTCTCTCCTTGCTAAGATGTCTTATATAATTGTTTGAATTGAACCCACGTCCGCTCCTATCAGTATGGAAATCAAAGTTAAGCCCTTTTGTACTGTGCGCGGTCCAAGTCGTAACAATGTGGGGCAGTGAGGTAAATATGTCCCCTGGCTCCAAGGTACAGGGGCGCAAAAATGTGGCTTAAAACGTATAAATCATAGTAACATTTTATGAAACGGAAAGGGTCAGGGGCGCCAATCTTTTAAATTTTAAAATATTTCCCTGGGTGCAAAATATCCTAGTTACCATGTAACATAAAGATATAATCTCTCGTCATGAAACTCACAGCGGCCCGGGTAAAAATCAAATCTTTGCTTTACAATATAATAGTTATAAATCGCACTTTATTTATAAGGATTATTTTATACGCTATACATGTACTATTAAACAGGATTTATGGCCTCAGTTTTGTGACTTTAAAAAAAATTCATTTTGCGGATCGCTGCACACTAATTCCATACAAGAATTTTGCGCCCCTCAATTATTTTACTCCGTGCATTTGCCCGGAAAGACGGAGTGTTAATCCGGCCCTGGGACCCATCAACCAAAGAAATAATAATAGTAATAATAATAATAATTATTGATAATTTATATAGCGCTGTATCCCAGTAGGGAACCGGGCTCACAGCGCTGATAAACACTTTTAATTATATATGCAATTGCCATTTATAAAGAAAAAATAATATAAAAAAGAAAATATTATTTTTCTATTAAGATATATAAACAATATGAATTGTTTTTCTTTTGAACAAATATAAAATTAAAATGCTATTATTTTGGCTTAAGAAGAATAGGAAGTACATATCATTTGACACGCAATATAAAATATGTAGACGGTGAGTTGTTTTTAAAAAATGAATACTCTTTTGAGGTGACGACACGTTTCATAAACATACTCCTCCCCTCGTCACAAATCATCACAAAAGTGTGACCCTTCTCCCACCTGGATGCGTGACGTCATTTATAGACATCATAGTCGCATAGAAGCAAAGGACGCCAATATTCTGTACAGGAGCAGCTTCTGTAACAGATAAGATAGGATAAGATAAAGTCAGCTTCCTTTTTGAAATAAACTGATTTAAATAAAAGATAAATTTTAGAATGACAAAAATCAAAATTTAATTTTAGGCGGCTATATCACTTTGCTTGCATTTAACAATAAATCTATAGAAATTACGTATTAAATGCTCTCAATACTGTCTAGACTGTGTAGTGAAATTATTTTTAAAGAGTTTTTAAACATAAAAGAATTGTTACTCTGTACATTAAAATGTTAAACAACCAAATTTACAAGCTGGCTGATTCTATTCAGGGGCGTAACCAGGTTTAGACCCTAACTCGGGGCGGATAAATAATTTGCCACTTCCATTCAACAAAAAAGTAGTATTTACTGTTAAATGACGTTTTGTATAATATTATTTGGAGATCGAAACTGATCCACCGTTCACGACTCCATTGGTTATATTGTGTTAAAATGGTTCAAAGAGAATTATCATAATTTATTTATTGGGGGAAAATATTAAAATGTCAGTATTTTGTTTTTATTCCACAAAATAGATGAAAGAGGATCCCATATGGGATTTAACAACAAAAGATGATTTTTTTTTAAAGCGTTGATCCCTATGGAATTTTATTCACGGTTTAATGTGTTAAATTAGCTTTACTTGTTCATGCTCACCTCAGTTACTAGCCACACCGTGGTCAAGTCTTGTTGGTGTTGTAATGTTTATGTTTAAAGTTCTGCTGGACTGTGATGTGTGTGGATGGTCGGTCACTTGACTTTGCTTAGACGCTTTGGCCTGTAGCAGACGTAGGACTCGCTTGTTACAGATGTATGACAGAAAGATAAAACCACCTTGGCATCCGTTTAGAATGATAGAACTAAACCTTGAGGACAAAATGAAATTGTTTTATTGTTTTATATGCTTGCTTTAAAAATTTTAAAATACAATGTATTTTTAAAGATTGTGTACCGTTTTATTGTATGATACTTATACGTTTTTTTTTAAAAAACCGTTATATTATTTCAAGAATTTAAATTGAAACTCTCTGAACTAAATGTGTACCAAATAAGATGTAACTACAGAAAAACAACAGATATCGTTTCCTAAATACCATGTCTACAGTGTAACTGTTACCTCAAGACTTCGACGTCAGTAGTTTCTGCCACAATGGCTATTGTCCAGAACACCCCCGTCATGGATGAAAGCTTGACATAGATCAACAACTTCTTCTGATTTTCTCTTTTACAAAGTATCGTTGATTGCAGTTTGTGCACGTTATTGATGGTGTTAACCGTTATGATGAAAAACGAAACATTGCAAACCACACTTACAGCAAGAGGGCCTATCATAGCTAGACCTAAGGAGAAAGATTTCAATGGTAATCTTATAATGAAATGAATTGATTATAATATCACTTGAGAAAACAATAAAATTGTCGTTAACATGTAATTTTAATTGTATGAAAAGCATTTTCCTCTATTGATGAAAATTAAATGGAGACAAAAAGATAAGGTTTGGGGGAAAAAATGTAGAAGCCCATGACTGCAAATGGATACCAAAGCATTACTAATAGAGGATTTTTTTTTATCTTTATGCCCTGTGCTCTAAAAATATTTGTCGAGGGAACACTGTTGTCACCAAGAAAATATACCTTATTTTAAGATTAAACTTTCCTTCGCATGAAACAAGACAAATATTTTTTTTCCCTATATTCTTCATTTATTTTACCACCTGGCAGAAAGAATCTGCATTGCAATTATGTGCTATCGCTGGCAATTATATAACACTAGATACTCCCCACGGCGTAGCATACACCACAGACTTGCTCATGGACAGTTCAAAGAAAGGGGGGAAAGACCGGACAAAAACTGTAGTTTATATATAACAAAACAACGCGAGTGAACGTCGGTGCGGGGAACAATCGACGCATTGTTGTTCTCAAGACATTTGCAGTGCGGTTTTCTACCTGCCCACCACCCTTCACCACCTTAGCTTGCCAACCATAAACTGTGATTGGCCGACCTAAGCGAGGGTCAGCCATGTTAGCAAAATAGGGGGAAAAGAACGGGAACAAACACACATAGAAAATAATGTTTTCGCTCCGGCTTGAACCTAGGAACTTCCGCGAGTAAGGTGGACGTGATAACCGCTACACTACGAATCACTTGTTATTCTGTGAAGGAACAACGCAAGTAAACAGTAAACTGAAGAAGCATTGTAGGTCTCGACACATGCCCACCCCCCCCTTTTTTGAGCCCACTTCGCTTGATTGGTCGACCCCAGCGAGGGTCATTCGTCATGCCCGTTTGCACATACTGGCTTTGGTGAATTATATATATAGATTGCTTGATGAAGAATACCAGAAACCCGCCGAAAAAAAATATCTGCCACGGCCATAAAACTTCTTGACTATAATTGACTCCTCCACACCCATTATTTTACCTTCTATTTTAAAAAATAGGTGGAGACATAATAAAAACAATGAAGAAGCCCACGCGAGTTTTTTATATTAAAATCCTTTATATTAACTTCGCCGTCTTGTCTCTCTGTCATGTGCGGGCTGAAAAACAGATGTAAAAATGACACACTTCCCGTAATGCTATCGAGCTGAAATTTAGCACATAGACTCGTGTTACCTAACAATTGATTGCAGCAAAATTTCAGATCGATCGAATGTAACGTAATTAAATTAATGCATTTTATTTTATCTCTATATAACTATATGTAGCGGCCTGATATTGTTTACATTCACTTGTCACTTGAGTTCACGCCAGCAAACAATTAGCACACCCCACCCCCCCTACCGTTTTAACAACAAGGGTAGATCAGTCAGTTTCAGTCTGTAAATGTTTGTCGCACTTTGCGTATTATATATTATATTGAACATATCAATACTTAAAGTTCTGTCTAATATATAAGGGATTTATAGTCAAAAACTTTGTTTTTATGGGGTTGTTTAATTAAAATGCTTGCTGACATATTACCAACACCCAGCTCCGAGTCCAGGTAACATACGTCACGACCGTACCCAATGTTTTCACCGTCTGATGATATTACTGACGTCACTATAACAGAGATGACGATGACCGACGGACCAATGAGAGAATACAAAACTCGGATCATTAAGTTTTTTCTTTCGTTTCTGTCTCTGCTTGACTGATTTCTTGCAGACGACTTGAACACGTTGAACATGTGAAAGCTACAGATGAAGGTCCAAGAAAACATCCACAGCCATAGGAAGTGGGTCATGATCCCAGTCATCTGACACAGGACACGAGGTCTTGGTCTGTAGATGACGGCTGAATTTAATATCACATAATACACATATATTTAAGCAACACAAAAGTCATTGAAAATATATCAATAATTTTTTTTTGAAATCTTCGTTAAGGATATATATTTTGAATGATATTTTAATGAACTAAGAAACACATGTAATTTTTTTTTGCTGATTCCTAAAGAATGGATCCATTTTTTCTAAAATTTTGAATAAGTTTTTTTCAGCTTAATTACTGTATGTATATATATAATATAATAAATTGACTAGATAGTGACAAGTACTCTATGAAACTACAAGGCAAAAATGCTGGAAAATGACGTACAGTACTTTAATATATTCCACAGATCTTGGAGATGGAAAAGAATGTGACCCGACACTCCTTTTATATGGAGCTCAACTAAATACAGGTAATACACTTGACATAAAAATGAAAGTGATGGGCAAAGAAAAAATTATACCAACAAGCTAAAACTCTGCTCCCCAGAAAGTGAGAACTTGTGGAGAATCACTTTATGCACTAATAACAGTTTTCAGTATTTTTCAAAAGAATTTAAGCAAGGTGCAAAGATTATTTACAGTGAACACAAGTTGTGTTAGAAAGCAGTGGATAGATCGTGTTTATTTTAGTCACAAAAGTAAAAATTTTCTTTTATATTTTAATTACAATCGCATGAATTGGCTCCCTAAATGTATTTGAAGTTTTGCTTTCTTACTTATATTTCCAAGTTCATTTTAAAAAAAAACAACTAATGACTAATGTTTAAATATATATTTACAAAGAAAATGATTTATCTCACGATTATTTAATATATAAAACCCAACTACGTTTACATTTGAAAAAATTCTAAATTTTTCGAAAGGCATAGATCTTTGTTAAATTAAACATTACAAAATAATAAATTATAATTTCTTTATGTATTAGAAATTTGACAAAGTTGACTCACTGGTGCGATGCAATGATCAGAGATATTTGGGCTAACAGTAGACTCAGACACAAGAAGATGTTATTATTTCCTGCTGTAGTTTGTAGAACTGGTAACCACAAGTAGGTGAATATAGTTAAAATGAGACATATCATAGAACAACCAAGACATGTCATGGTCACAATGTACTGGGCAAGATTTAAGTCGAGACTTTCATAAAAAATTGCTTCCATCTGATTTAAGCTTGTATCGAGGACTTCATGACAGACATTGAGATTCCCATCTTCATCTATTTCAATCTTGTTCAGGTCTGTGATGGTAGAAATGTTCACTTTTGTAACGTTCAAATCTACACTGATCGTTATCTCAGGCGGTAATGTTATGTAGTCTATTGTTATGTTGTAAAGAGATGGTTTGAACGAGATGTAGCTACAGAACAAGACTTTTGTAACCACAATGAACTTGTTAACGTCGTATTCACATTCACTTGGATCGTGGCGTTTTGACTGTAATTTTAATTTCTTTGAAATGGTTGTGTTAATGTTTTGCTTGATCGCATCAATGTAATTCGTGATGCTAAATGTTTGTGGCACAAGCAGCGTTTCGAAACTTATGTTTCTTCCAATGTTTGTTTGTAACGAAACACTGTTGTCAGTGATGTTACTTATAAAACTTTTCTCGTAGTTATCTCGTTCCTCGGAGGAAAGGGCGGTAAGCTTGCAGTTAACCCATAACAAAATGCTGGTTAAGCCAGAAATATCTCCTTCGTTTGTAAATTTTCCAACAACATGTCTTATGTTCAGGGAATAAGATACACTCTGCTCCTCAATAATGTTTTGAACCTGTATAATATAAAATCATGTATTTCATATTCTATAATACACGAAAAAAACATACACTGCGATATCATTAATACCAACCCTTTTTACATTTATTTTCCCGATGCCCTGATATGTACATGGTGTTTGCACATTATGGTATAACCAG
Organism: Ampullaceana balthica; assembly: GCA_944989445.1. NCBI lineage: Eukaryota > Metazoa > Mollusca > Gastropoda > Lymnaeidae > Ampullaceana > Ampullaceana balthica. Next base: position 121,009 of record CALYLW010000531.1, on the reverse strand, counting down.
CTTTTGTCATAAAGATATTCTCTTTTTAAATCCTTTATATTAACTCGTGGTGTCTGCGGCGGACCTTGCTTGCTTGCTTGCTTGTCGCCAAAACTTTTGATCGATTTTTAACCCACTTGCTCGCAAGATAGCGAGCTGAAATTTTGCAGGCAGTTTCGTACCGATGATAAAAACAATGTATCAAAATTTCAGATCGATCGCATGTACCGTAATTAAATTATTCATTTTTTTAGATTATTTTATTTATTGCTATGTATCATGCTATTTTTTGAGATAGAGCGTCGCGGTGCGTATTATATTGAACAACCTTTCTGTCGCGCAATAAGGTGCGTATTTTATTGACAACTCTTTTTATAAACATATTCCTGATCGGTGCGCATTATATTAAACACGTTTTACGACACAACTGCAATTTTGTATTTCTGGATTGTCTGGCGCTGCGTATTATAATGAACATTCTTTTAATTACTTCTCGTACATAAAGGATTTATAGTCAAAAACTTGGTTTTTTACGGGTTGTTTTTATTTACGTCTTTAAAACTATTGCTTTCATTCAAGTTTAAGCTTTTCATTTAAATAGGTAAGTGTTGAAAGATGTTTGAAAAATTCACGTGATCATGCATTAAGAATATGTAGCTTTTATTGGTTATCGTAAAGTCAGTTTTAGTTAAACACAAATGCAATTCATTTAGTGCTTTAAAATACACATAATTTTCCCAACTATTCAAGACAGTTATTCCAAAGCAGAAAATTAATATTTAGATATAAATCAAATGGAACATACTTCAAAAATTAAATTTTCCGTAACATTTGAAAGATCCAATTGGAGAGTGTCGTGGAAAGGAGTTCTTCCAAACATTATGAACCGTGTACTGTATTGGAGCCCAGCCACATTCTGAAAAGCTGTTACACATTTTCTGTCTTTCAAAATTTTCCCAGGACTACACTGAAGGTAAAGGCACTTGTTCTATGAATTATAAAATACAAAAACAAAAAACACACTTTTTTCCCGTTTAATTTTAAGAAAACAGTATTTTGATGGACTTTATATCCTTTTTAAACGATGTATCTGGTGTCCGTGAAGGGGCTAGGAAAGTTAGTTGAGTAATTATGTTGAAACTTAAAAATTTACTTTCAGCTTGTTTTACGGAAAGCAAGCATTCATTACTTTCATCATTTTTTATGTGTACAGCAAACAACACCAGAAACGTTATACCATAAAAACGTGTTTCCGTTTAACCTATTTTTAGAAACTATCTGCCCTTGGGTGTATAAACGTAGTTGTTGGGTGTATAAAGACATTTGTTGTTGGGTATATAAATGTAGTTGTTGGGTGTATAAATGTAGTTGTTGGGTGTATAAATGTAGTTGTTGGGTGTATAAATGTAGTTGTTAGGTGTATAAATGTAGTTGTTGGGTGTATAAATGTAGTTGTTAGGTGTATAAATGTAGTTGTTGGGTGTATAAATGTAGTTGTTGGGTGTATAAATGTAGTTGTTGGGTATATAAATGTAGTTGTTAGGTGTATAAATGTAGTTGTTGGGTGTATAAATGTAGTTGTTGGGTGTATAAATGTAGTTGTTGGGTGTATAAAGGCAGTTGTTGGGTGTATAAATGTAGTTGTTAGGTGTATAAATGTAGTTGTTGGGTGTATAAATGTAGTTGTTGGGTGTATAAATGTAGTTGTTAGGTGTATAAATGTAGTTGTTGGGTGTATAAATGTAGTTGTTGGGTGTATAAAGGCAGTTGTTGGGTGTATAAATGTAGTTGTTTCGTGTATAAAGGCAGATGCTTGTAGTACTTCAGCATTTTCTTTTTTCAGTTCATTTGTTTTTCAATTAACGCTCAAGATTTAGCCATCCCTTTCATGGTGCCACTCGAGGCAGGCTCAACCTTTGTCATCACCTCTCTACGCCTCTGGCTAAATTCATGATTATTGAAATTTGAGTATTCATGCAAAAATACATGCAGCTGAAATACTATAGATATTGGAAGACTTAAACCTTTATGAAACCCCAATGCATAATTTTACATAATTAAGAGGCGATTCTATTTTAACCGCGGAGACTTAAGTTTTAAAAAAAAATTCTCCGGAGACTTGGTTTTAAAATAAACTCTCTGATGGAGACTTTATTTTGGGGAAGACCTTATTTCGTGACACCGGTAGGGTATCACGTGACACGCCTTTTTGGTACTCACTGTAGATTAGAACCTTTTCCTAGCTGTGCATGAGAACTACCAATACACATAAATTAAATCAGAAATTCGTTCAATATAAATATAGATATATTCTGGGCCCCGTTGTATTTTATTATGATTTACTCACCTCTGGTGATGCCCATTCTGTGTCATTACATTTTGAGTTGGTAAAAACCGTTCGCTGTCTAGGTGAGTGAGACTCATCAGAGGAACTTTCACTTATGTCAAGCAAAATGTTTAAAGGTAGAATGAGCAGTACAGTTGGAGATTTGCTACAATTAACATCTATTTCTGTAGAATTTTCTAACTGTTAAAATATAGAATAATGAAAGAGTATATATTTTGACATTTATATAAATATATCTTTCAATAGCAAATCCTGTGAGATCTTCTCTCTAAAACAAGACCTAATCTCACTTTACCAATTATTCTTTTTTTTCCATTCAATGTTAAAAATAATTTTAAAATTTTTTTTTAAATATTTATATCTAAAATATTTAATGTTCACTCATTCCTCCATTAATGATTTATCTGCAGTTTTCCCATGTTGACACAACATGAGGATATGAGCAAAGGAGTAGCCAGTGTAATTACCTCCCTGTATTGACACAACATGAGGATATGAGCATAGGAGTACCCAGTGTAAGTACCTCCCTGTATTGACACAACATGAGGATATGAGCACAGGAGTAGCCAGTGTTCATACCTCCCTGTATTGACACAACATGAAAATATGAGCACAGGAGTAGCCAGTGTTATTGACAGTGTTAGTACCTCCCCATATTGACACAAAATTAGGGAACGACATTAGGAGTAGACAGTGTTCGCACCTATGGGAAACTGGATACCACTTTGTGTACGCCTCCCTCACAGAAGAAATATTCGTATGCGGTCGAAACGGCATCAACGCTTTTAATGAAAATAAGAATATCTTTAATACTTTTTTTTCAGAAAATAGTTTCATAACGGAAAAGGGGCAGAAAATAATGTCTTGCCCACAAAATTGTAGTTAAAATATTTGCAACGTGTTTAAAATTTGCTGTGCACACTTCATGGCATCAACCAATTTCAAAGAGTCTTTCATTTCTGTGACGTTTTATCTAATGTCTGACTCACATCAGTTTTCTATCAGCGGATATGTAACATTTCTTCTCATTAGATAATTGTATGGAAAGAATATAAGGGAGATACTAACTCCTTTAATTTGTTGAGTTTGGTTATTTGCTCATACACTTAGTACCTACCAAAACTTATCAGGTGTCTGATAGACTTTTTCACTGGTCCACACTCTAAGAATCTTGCTGTGATCAAATTTTTAAAAATCAATTTGTACACGATGCAACGGGTGAGTATAATTTTGAAGCACAACGGTTCAACAATGCTCGTGATCTTTAAAAAGTTTAAAAATATTTTTTTACTATCTCTTAGTGTTGCAGGTGGGTTATATCAAGTGATTAATATATCACCATCATTCATCATAGCTAGCTTCTGGAATATCTATATATATAATTCACCAAAGCGAGAATGTGCAAATGAGCATGACGAATGACCCTCGCTGGGGTCGACCAATCACAGTTGGCAAGCATAGTGGGATGAAAAGGAAAAACAAGGGTGGGAGGCAATGCTTCTTGCGTTCAAGTGCGTTGTTCCTTCACAGACTAAATTATAATTTGTAGTGTAGTGGTTATCACGTCCGCCTTGCACGTGGAAAGTCCTGGGTTCAAGTCCCAGCGGGAACATTAAAAAAATATGTTTTAATTTTTTTGTTTCTGCCCGTTCTCCCCCCCCCTTGTTTTTTTTTGCGAACATGGCTAACCCTCACTAGGGTCGGTCAATCACAGTTTATGGTTGGCAAGGGATGCTAGTAAAAGGTGGGGAAGGGGGGCAGGTAGCAATAACCGCTTTGCGCATGTATCCACGTTTACTCGCTTTTATTTCATTACTTCGTGCTGCTGTTTGTGTCCGTTCTCTCATCCCCCCTCCGTTCTTTGCTCTATCTATGATGAGCAACTCTGCGGTGTATGCTACTTCGCGGGTTGTATCTATTATGTCTTAAATTTAGGAACAGGAATTCTTTGAAGATGTGTATCTATTTAATTTATTTTTTACAATGACTGTCCATCTTGGTCAGCAAAATGCTTTGAAGTGCCGTGTCTTACTGTTAAGATAATGAAAATTATGTTTCTGCTTTGACTTGAAATATTAAATTTCAGATTAGAAAACAAGCATCGGTCAGACAATGTAGTTTCACCAGCATCAATCAGACAATGTAGTTTCACCAGCACCAATCAGACAATACAGTTTCACCAGCACCAATCAGACAATACAGTTTCACCAGCACCAGTCAGACAATACAGTTTCACCAGCACCAATCAGACAATGTAGTTTCAGCTAGTTAAAACATTTCCGGCAGACACCAAATTGGTGATCTGAAACTTGTAACACGGAATCTTTCTTGAACACTTCAAAAATCAGAAGAGCTTTGAAGAAGTTTTGTTGTTTTTTTTCAATCAGCGCGAAATTTTATCGTGTATGTAATTCAAATGCAAGTATTTCAAATTTCATCAAATTCTACCTTTTTTTAAAAAAAAACTCAAAAAAAACTCACTGTCACCATAGAAATTGAAGAACGGAAGGTGGATAAATTTTAACTTACAAGATTTTCCTCCACGGGCAAACAGACAAGAAACTGATATATTACAAAAATGTATTATAATAATACTAATAATTAGGGCAGCGGAAATTAACGATTAATTGTTAAAAATTTAAAAAATCAAATTATTTTTTACAATTAATCGACCAATCACTTACAAATTCCTGGAAGTCTAAAGGTTATAAAAAAATAATAATAATAAATACATGTCGATAAATATTAACAAATTTCCTGACGATTACACGAAGATTTTTGTTTTAAACTATTGATTGACGGGAATGTTCAAAATGTTGATAAAGTTGCCTACCATGGTTCTAGCACTTCGACTACTTATCAAACCAAATGAAAAGCGTATTAAACTAATGGCATTAATGGAGTCTGACTCACAGACAGAAAATGACGACAGCTCTTCTGATGAATTACTGCATTATCAAATGGAAATGAAAGTTCTGAATCCATTAACCTTGTACAATGGTAAAAACTTAATGAGCACCGATATCCCATAATTTCATTCCTTGCCAAGAACGTTTTGTACATACCAGTTACCTCAGTTCCATGTGAATGGTTATTCAGCTCGGCTGTTTATATTGTCAAATAGACCCGCTCATAACTTGAACTAAATAATGTCAACACACTTGTCTTTTTGCGTAGTTGGTTAAAAGATGCCATATAAAGGAGACATTCCAGTGTTATTTAGATTTTCAACAAGAACGTTTAATAAATGCTACTTATGACATCATAAATTTTAATTTTTTGCTTTAATCGAAATTAAGGATTAATTAATCGTTAATTTTTTGAAAAGTAAACGAGGAGATTTAAATTAATCGTTAACAGCCCTACGAATAATAGTAATAATAATAATAATCATTAATCACCACCACTCAACACCCCACTTCTTGTAGTGCTTGCTTTACTTTTATGTGTTTTGTCTCCAGAAAATATTATAGAACACATGTACCAATGAATGATAATGAATTGCAAGTTACAGCGTATTGTTTTGTTGTTTTTTTTCTTTTTCTGTTGTTTTTTTGGTTTTTTTAAAATCCAAAGTTTTATATATTTAAAAATATTATTTTTAAATTTATTTATTTATTATTTTTTTGCAGTTGCATAGAGTTTGCAATTTGAACAAAGGCAGGTTTTTATATCCCTTATATTAACTTCGAAATCTTGTCTCTCTTTCTGTCTGTCGTCATCTCTTCGTACGTCGGGCAGGCGGGCGGAAAAACAAAAGTAAGAAATGACCCACTTCCCGTTATGCCATCGAGCTGAAATTTGTCACATAGACTTGTGTCGCCTAACAATGCATCGTATCAAAATTTCAGATCGATCGAACGTACCACTATTAAATTAATTCAATTTTTAGCTTATCTCTATACGACATATGTAATTCAATTTCACGGTTTGTTATTGTTTTTATTTCACGTGACAGTTCAGTTCGCGCGTTGACGCCACATCGTCGATGTACCGGCGTGCTTTTGTTTACATCTTAAGTGTCACGCTGAGCTCGGTCCAGCGATCGGTGACCAGAACTTTCCCCTCGCCCACCCCCCCACCTCCGGGTTATAAAGCAAAGGGAGTTAAGACAGATTCAGTCTGTAAATGTTTGTCGCGTTTGAACATAATCAATACTGTTAGTTATGACTCATATATAAGGGATTTATAGTCAAAAACTTTGTTTTATTGCGGGTTATTTTTACGGGGTTGTTTTATTAAACCCTTTATATTAACTTCACCGCCGTCTCTCTCTGTTTTGGGCTCGCGGTCGGTCGGTGGGTTTGGGAGGGCGGAAAAACAAAAGTAAATAAACAAACCCGCAAAAACAAAGTTTTTGACTATAAATCCCTTATATATGAGACATAACTAACAGTATTGATTATTTTCAAACATTTACAGACTGACACCGAGTGATGACCCTTGTCTTTAATAAATGGGGGTGGGATGTGAGGGGGTGTCGGCACGACGGTCGGCGTCAACACGACGGTCGGCGTCAACTCAAACTCACGTGGAAGTGGAAGAAAAAAACAATAACAAACAGCGAATTTGAATTACATACCTCATATAAGGATAAACTAAAAATGCATTAATTTAATTACGGTACGATCGATCGATCTGACATTTTGATACGATGCATTGTTAGGTAAGTCGGGTCCGTGTGCCAAATTTCAGCTCGATCGGATCACTGGAAGTGGGTCATTTTCGACATTTTATTTTTCCGCCCGCCCAGCCCATGAGATGATGAGAGAGATGATGAGATGACGACAGAGACGGCCGCAAAGTTAATATAAGGGATTTAAAAATGACCCAATTCCCATGATGCCATCGAGCTGAAATTTGGCACATAGACTAGTGTCACCTAACAATGCATCGTATCAAAATGATCGAACGTACCGTAATTAAATTAATGCATTTTTAGTTTATCTCTATATAACTGTGTAAGTCAAATTCACGGTTTGTTATTGTTTTTCTTCACGTGCCAGTTGAGTTGATGCGTTGACGCCACCCGTCGATGTCCACACCCCCTCCCGTCCCTTCCGCCGGTTTTAAAGCCAGGGAATATCACTCGGTGTCAATCTGTAAATGTTTGTCGAGTTTGAACATAATCAATACTTTTAGTTATGTCTCATATATAAGTGATTTATAGTCAAAAACGTTGTTTTTTCGGGTTTGTTTCATTTTTTAATTAACACCCACCGTAAATACTTGTTCTATAACCCGATAACCCCACCCCCCCCCACACACACACACTTTCTGAAGAGAAAAGTATTAAAAGTGTATAACCCGCTGGCATGCCGAGCCCCTAATGATAATAGGACAGCTTAAAAAAAATTTAACTACAAGCTAAAACGATCATTATGATTGTTTACTTTGTAATGCCTATTTTTGATCTTTGTGCTCTTTGTTAGGCAAGAGTTACCGGTATTTAAAAAATAATGATTCTTTGGTAAACAGTGGCCAAGGTGCGTACATTAAAATTCGTTGTTGAAAACAACATTTGTAAAATAATAAAATGATTAAATAAGTTAAGTGCAGATGTTTAATAATATATTATAGCTTCTGGTAGAGCAGTCGACTCTTGTAGAATGTAGAAAAGGACCTTGATGATCTAAAATAACAACACTGATATTCAATATCCATGTAGAAATCACCTATGACCCGATCATAAGCTGACCCCACATTATTTCCCTTAGATTTTGTCAAAAAAGAAGGTCGGCTTTAGATCGAGTATATACGGTAAATAAAATATTTAATTTAATACTTAAATACACTTCACTATTAAACTGTATTAAAATATAAAATTTCCCCTTTAAAGTAGGGATTTACCCGATTCAAAATTTTGAAATCTGGCCTTAGCCGAATTTTGCTGGATTTATGAAGTGAAATCCGGCTAGAGCCGGAGTCAGATTTGTTAAAATGGCTAATTTCGGATTTGCCGGAGCCATTATGAAAAAATATAAATTGGGGCTCTACCGGCCTGCCGGAATTTTGACGTGAAATCCTGCGGTAGCCGAAACCGGATTTGTAAAAATAGCCGGATTCCGGAATTGCCGGAGCTTGCGCCGAAATCCGGTACACCCCTACTTAAAAGAACTATTAGATTATTAAAAATGACTTTAATAGTAGAATAGTTAATTGTCAACAGTTTTTACAGTTATTCAATGAAACAGTAACTCAATCTACATCGAATTTGGAAAAAAAATGCAAATATTAGACTTCACAATTTTAGAATACATATCATTGATCTGCTACCTTTTCATTTACAATGGGTGAGTTCATACAATAGATAATCTTCCGATTATGCAATCTATTGACACAAGATAAGAAGTAGATTAGCGAAACTTGACCTCACCCAGTGATTAAATAATAAAAAGGAAACAAAACAATTTGACTAAAAGAAAAGACTAGATTGCCAAATTATTTGACCAACTCATGTGCTACATTGAATCTGTTTATTATGGTCCTGTGACTTATGTTTAATTCAAAAATATTCACTGGACATCATCTTACAAGTTGAATGGAAGTGTTCATCCATAGTTATGACTGACATCAATCTTTCACCATCATCGTTTCCTGGTAGGATAATTGCGGACAGATCAACTCGTTCTCATCTAGCCACTCAACAGCCTCTGTATGTGCATTTTCTCTTCTGCCAATAACTGCCATGGGTTCTCTTTGCCTTCTAGAAACGATTCTCAAAGTACGGATCCGTTTTATCTGAGTTGATTCTTGAACAGTTTCGGTGGGCACATTCTCCTGAGCCTGAGCTCTGTGTTGTCATGCATGTTTCTTCAACATTGTTTATGAGGCGAAATATAAGTGACATACTTTGCAAATTCGATCAAATAAGCTGGTCTGCAAAGATGGACAATAAAGATCATATGGTTGTACTTTGAAAACTCCTGTTGATCTCAGCATAATGTCATCAAACTTGAGAGTTTGTGCCACAAACAAGGAAATTTATGAGAATCTGCATCTGCTCTTTCTGAAGCTCTAAGTCCATCAGATGTTTGGTTGATTGGGATTAGAGGAGGAAAGAATCTCGAAGGTAAAACGTTGAAATATGAGCTTCGTACTTTGTCGCAACATTTTATGTCCTGATATTTCACAAGTTGAGCGAAATATTGGCTGGTGCGAATATGATTGTCAAATCATTTCCTGCTATTTTAAATAATTCTAATTCAAATGTTACACAAAATTTTTGAAAATTATTTTTAAAGCTATTTAAATTCTACTAAAAAATATATATAAATAAATTAGAAAAAAATAAATATAAAAAATAAAAGTGTGACATCACACATGACCAGACCTGACGCCCCCTCCCCCCTGTCACAAACTGTCACACTTTCTTACACCCCTCCCTCCCCCCCCCTTGGTGCGTGACATACTTTATGGACGGCCCCTTATACGTTATTTAAAACTTACAATGTAAGTTTATTCACTCTGCTATACGCGTTACTTAATTCTGAGTGAATTTAATTTTAATACAGTTCATTTCTTTAGATTTTTATTTAGATAAAATTTAAAAGAAAAAAAAAGCCAAAAGTAAAAATAAATTATGTACCGAATGTTTTTTTATAAATTTATTTAGTAAATTTTTTTTAATGAAAGATTAAAACAGTTGTTAGTTGTTATTATTTATAACTAGAATTATTACAAAATTATTGCCTTAAATTTTAAAGGAAACAAATGTACACCCAAAAAATTAATATGTACAAAAGAGCTCAAATGGAAATTCTGAAAAATAATATCGGACTAAAAGACATTGAATCGCTCACAAAGGTGACCTCAGTTAAAGAACTCTGTCACCAGCACAGTCTTTCTAAAAACATCCATTTCGTTCTTCTTATTTATAATTGTTGAGAATCTACGTGATGTCCCAGACTATAGGCAACCTAAAGATTTGCGTTGCGAATGAATTTAAAAAAATTAAAGGGTACTAATATGAGGTCAAAAAATAAATAGAATTTTTTTATAGAAAATTGAGTAAATTTTTTAAATGTTTAATATAGTAATTTAATGGCACGTAACATTATATGAAGAAAGAAAACTTACTGGAGAGAATTTTGATTCGTCATTGCTACATTTAGAATAATGAGTTTCCTTTCTCTTCTTAGTAGGTTGGGCTGATATGTTCTGATCAATCAAGACACCACTGGAAACGTCAATCGACTTTACGGGATAGGTAGCACTAGCTCCAATACATTTTCTACTGTATGTTGGATAACTGTTCTGCAATATAAAGCAATGTTCAAATGATATTAAGCTTGAATTTTAAAAAATAGAATTGAAATTATGTATAATTGAAAAAAACATAATTTGGAATTACTGTTTGCTATCGGGGATGTAATGAAAGGCGTTAAAACTATTTCAGAATTTCTAGGACTCAACATAGGTGTCCAAAGTCCGGTCCGCGGACCAAATACGACCCGCGCTTAAAATTTAACTACGCGCGGCCTTGTCTTCGTAATTAACTGAGTCTTTATTTATTTTTATTTTTATTTTATTTTTTTATTACTATTTTTTGTAATGACATTATATATTTATCAGATGATCCGGAACAAGATATTTTGAGCACAAAACAACGATGAGGTCAAATGAATCCAATAAATAAAGGTAAAAAAATGATTTTCAATAACCACGTTTTTACAAGCGGACTAAAAAGAAGAAAATAATTTAAAACTTGTAAGTTCAAGTACTTTCATTTAATATGACTAAAAACGTGGGGCGGGCGCTTATGAGGTTTAACATATGCAGCTCACTCATACTCTCACTTTTAGATCTCTCTTTTGCCTTTGCCTTCTAAATTAGAAATCTTTAATTTTTATACCAAACACCCGCCCCGCGTTTTTAGTCATATTAAATCAAAGTACTTGAACTTACATGTTTTAAATTATTTTCTTCTTTTTAGTCCGCTTGTAAAAACGTGGTTTTTAAAAATCATTTTTTTACCTTTATTTATTTTATTCTTTTTTGTCCACTAATAAAAACTTGGCTTTTAACAATATTTTTTAACCTCTATTTATTTTACCAAACACCTCACAAGCGCCCGCCCAACGTTTTAAAAACATTGTGATGTGGTCTCGGGGGGAACTCACGGATGTGAACAAAAGCCGACGGTACAGATGCTTATATATAGACTATAGATAAACTAAAAAGTTCAATAATTTAATAACGGTACATTCGATCGATCTGAAATTTTAATACAATGCATTGTCATCCAAGATCTATCTGTGGTTAAATTTTCAGATCTCTAGGACCATCAGAAGTGGTTCAATTTTACGACGTTGGTAGATTTGAAAAAAACTTGGACAAATCCCAACGAAAGCGAGTTAATAAAAACGTGGTAAAAAGCGAGGATGTTTTTTTGTTTATCAACCTGAGCATTCATTTTAAGGGGAAAAAAAACAATGCAGTTATGGTCTGTTACGTGTACAAAATTTAACGACGTTCCATGGCAACAACCGATGTCATTATATTGTATATTTTTAAATGTACTTACATTTTATAACATAGTTTTCATACATTTTTTACACAGCATTTTCGGCACTAGCTTTTTTTCAACACATTTTTTTAAATTTTAAAGTAAGTAGTATAAAACAATCTTATTCAATAACTTACTGACATGTAAAAAGTGCCGAAAATCGAGATTTTATTGTCCCCTTTCCGCTTCATAAATATCACTCTTAAAATTTACAAACAAAGAAAATCCAAAATGATTTAAAAGCTTATACTCAGTCGCATCGTATGTAATTTACGTTTATTGTCTTAATCCGGCCCGCGCATACTTTTACTTCCTGCAATATGGCCCGCTCTCTGTCTCTGTCTGTGGCACGCATGCCACTCGACCACCGTACCAAATGTGTTTTGTTCAACAGAAACAATAAATTATGAGATTGGAACAAATCTCTACAATGACCAACTTATGGATTGCCAATATAGTTTACTATCTCTTTTAATCAGGATTTTTAAAAGAAAGGTACAAATGTTTTTAAATTTATGCTTAAGTTTTCATTGTAACCCAAGACTATACCCTTCACGAATACCGTGAAAAAGCATTTTTTGAGAAGAAGGCTTTTTATTTCACTTGATTTTATCAATTTGGTGTTTCAAAATTTTGCTTTCAATTTTAATTTCAGATACTTTGATATTAATATGCATAATTTATTCCAAGCTACATAAAATAAGTAAACTAAGTAAACTAATCGCCTTTCAGTTTAAGTTTATCTTATCTTATCTTATCTGTTTACAGACGCTCCTTCTATACAGAAGATTATTGCGTCCTACGCTTATCTATGGTTTGTGTTTAGTCCTGCATTTTTATTAGAGATTTAAATGTTGATAAAGTGTTGGTTTTCCTGGATTCTTCATGCAACCCATACCACGCCCGAATTCCGGACGGGAATTAAGTTTAGTTTGCTTTAACTATTTTTTTAAAGTAGTATAGAATAACTGTTCATTCATATTTGATTGCAATAAAGTTAATGATATATTCTTAGGTTGATTATTCCCTACCAGAGAACAAATGGAACAGAATACGTTTTTGTAACGTTGACCAGTATAGTGATGCACAACTTGGTAAATTGTGTCATTTAATTGAAGACAAGCCTCGGCGATGTCTTTGTTATATCGCCATTTCTTCGGTGCAGCATCACAACTAGAGACGAGATCATTGCTAAGGGACAACAAGACAAAAAATGAACTGTTTAAATTAAAATTTGATTTTACACTTTAGTCTGTTACGATATTGTTACTTTATAATGCACAAAATATTAGTATATATGAATTTTTAAAAATTCAAATAGTTGTTCAATCAAATTTAAATTTCTTATCTGCAGTATGGTTAGCGATCGCTATGAAACTCTTTAAAATGGAAAGGGTTACTACCTACGACTTATAATTCCCCAGGATTCAGAATAATTTCAGTCTTTTGCTCATTAAAAAATTATGTAATAATAAAAGAAATTTTAAACCCCAGAAAGAAAGAGGTACATAATAAATCATTTGTCATTGCTTGGTTAATTTGATATGTAACACATTAAACAGAATATCTTTGTAATAATCAGCTCACGAGAAAAGCGCCTCTGAGCAAGCCATTCCAACAAATTCACTTTCTGATAACTTTCGCTTCACTTGACAACATGACTTTGCTTTCAAGGTCGCCCTCAGCATTTTGTCCGGGTCAGTTACCGTGTAGACGGGCATGTAGTTGTCGCATTTCATGTGCACATCTAACCTTTTGGGCTGGTGACACAAAGTGAGTTCTCATAGTCATATCAATTGATTGCTACCAGTGGCGTAGCGAAGGGGTGCAAGGGGGGCAAATGCCCCGAGGTGGCACCTAGTCGGGGCGGCAAATTCCTAGTCGTTAATTAGTTTCTAACAATAAAACTTGTATAAGAAAATGGAGCTTTTTATGGAAATAAAAGAAAAGCAAATAAGAAATTAATAAAAGAAATAAATGAACTATCATAAAGCATGTGAAGGTTTCAACTGCCAAATCTTCAAACTCGTTATTGGATATAAATTCTTCTGATACATATACTACTGTACTGAAAAAACAGTGGCTTAAGTAGCATGAAAACGTGACACTGATGTGGTGGTAACTTAATTGATTCTTCAAATTTGACAGCCGCTCCTGTTGTAAAAGCAAATCTTACTGTACCCTAAAACTTTGAAATATGAGCCAATTGAATGCTCCAAGTGGCACATTGTTGGGCAGGGGCGGCAAATTCCTCGTTGTTGATTAGCTTCTAAAAATAAATAACGTCAAAATAACGTTTCATAAAAATAAAATAAAAGTCAAGATAAAAAAAGTGAAATAAATGAAGAAAGTATATTAAAATACGTAAACGTTTCTAATACCAAAACTCCATTATTAATCTAAAATTCTGATACTAATGCTACCGAGCTGAAAAAACATAGGGGCTGAAGTAGTGTACGAATATGACAATAATGTGCTGATACATATAATTGATTCTAGTTTTGTTTTAACGTACGTAAACTGCTGAAAAAATTGTTGACGTACTTATATGGTTTTCCCTTCCAAAGCATCATTATTTTGATGTCATTAGTTTTGTATACTTTAAACAAAAATAATTAACAAAATTGCTTATCTAATGGAATTAAAACTTCGCATAAAATAAATCCAAAATGAGCCACTCATGAACAAGTGCTCATCAAGTTGTTATTGTATTTGTATGTCTGCGATGGGAAAGAATCAGAAATCGGATACAAAAAGAACCGACTATTAATAAAGAACAGCAACAAGTTGTAAAAGAAAACAAAACAAAGTGGCAAGAGGTTATTGTTAGAATGTTTGACATTATTAAATCCTGGAAAAAATTAATGTGTTTTTTGTGTGGTCACCGAGAGGACAATACTGTTGCAAATAAAGGCAATGTTCTGGAACTAATCCATTTCCTTACAAAGTATGATTGAGCACTCCGAGAAAATCTAATGAAAAAGGGTTTTAAAAGAACGTCATCTAAAATTCCAATTGAGCTCATAGCTATTTTAGGCGACACAGTTCGCGAAAAATCACCTTTCTTCAGGAATAAGATACCAAATATTATTCCAATGTATTCGCTAGCTCTTCATATATTTCTCATAAGGATCAAACAAGTCCAGTTGTGTGATATGTAAAGATTGAAAATAAAAAAGTAGACTTTTTAGAATCTGTTAAAGATTTCATTGAAGCAAAAGTAAATCTGCTTACATTTCTGAAATGATTTTAAATAAGTGATGATCTAAAATGATGGACTGCAGAGACCCTACATGTGTTAATACTTCTTCATGGCTGGATAAGGACAGAAATCTTTAATTTTATTCAATATATGAATCTTTATCTATTTCTAACATAAAAATGTATAGTGTCATTATTACTTTCTAATAAAAATATCTTTACTATATAGAGTTAACATTTATTATTTTATTTATTTTTTTTTGCGGCAAATTTGGGTTCTGCCTCGGGCGGCACATATCCACGCTACGCCGCTAATTGCTACGTATGTACTGGCTGCAGAATTTAAAATACGTCATACTTTAATGTATACATAAACTTTTCACAGGTTTTTAGGCGTTACGTGGGAAAGGTTAACATAGATTTCAAAGAAATGTATTGTTTTATGGGATTGAAATTCCTATAGCAATAATGATGTATAGCTAATCTCTAGCAATTTTTTTTACAGAAGTATAAAATTTAGTTGTAACATAATTGACACGAATGTTAGCAAATTTCATGAAAATTATATAAGATCATGCTTCTATTGATTGTGCATGTCTATTTTGCTTAAATATGTTTGCATTTGTAAATGTTTTCCATTGAAACTAATAAAATGATTATATTTGAAGATGATCGGCCCTTACGTAATAGATGATGTTATTGTATATCGGTCGACGAATTCTTTTAAAATAAGTATATTTTTTAAAGCAGTTAATGACACAAATACATAAGTCACTTCTCTTAAACTGACGCTCTTTGGGAGAATTATTGGAGTATAGATGTTAAATGGTGTGTTTTGTAATGAGCCGAGAATTCGAGTGATTTTAGTATTAAGCGTAGAATCAAGTGATTTTGTATAGAGTATAGCGAGTAGATTCAAGTGCTTTGTTATGCAGTTAGACAACACATACCCACGCTACGCGCTGGTCTTGAGTGTACATTCTAATATTAAAACCAGACCAAATACTATTCATTTGTAATTTCATGTAGTGACAATTTTGGGTGAAAGATATAAATTATACAAAGAGAAATAAATAATTTTATTTCAATATTGTTTAAATAATGTTAATTTTAAAAAAGTCATCACCTATTTTATAAAAATCAAGAATATGTTATTCGACCTTCTCTAAATAAGTTTACCTCTTTGGCCCTATTACACATTGCACAGTGCATGTTACGGTATACAATATTTGTTGTAGCGTCTACCGCCCAAGCGTAGTAGTCTAAAGTTACTTCCTCATCAGGCATGTCCTCTTCACACAGTCTGACTGTTTCCTTGCTTCCCGTGAAATCTTTAAAGCAAGAGCGAATGTAGAGAACGTTATGAGAATCTTTTCTAAGTTCACATCCCAACTTTGGAAAACCTATCAGGTCTCTGCTCGTGCTGTTGGTTATTGTAAAGAAATCATCGGTGTTTTTTGTTTTTGAGTCACGTTCAGCATCGACTTCCGTTATAGTTGCATTAACATTTTCCGGCAAAATGTAGAAATCCTTTTCCATATCAGGACAACAGATTCCATAGAATTCACATTCAGGTCGCTTGCAACTGCAGTCAAAGCAGTTCAAGTTTTCACAACCATATTTTTTAGTTAAGGAAATTTTTTTTCCGTTCTTACATCTTTGCCAACAATAAGACTGTTGAAAGATATTAGCGGAAACTGTTTTGTTCCATTCCAAAAAATGTTTTACTTTACCAATATCTTTATCATAGCGACGAAAAAGATGGCTTTCTACATCCACAAAGCTATGAAAAATTAGGAAAATCTTGAAGGATATTTCTAAAATCATTTTTACGCTTAAAATGATTACTTGTTTTTATAGTAACATTTTACCGCACGTACTTTAGCCATCTTCTATAAACCATAATCCAGTCCAATATGACGTCGTTCCTCTACTCTTATTGTTCATGATCTGATGGTCGCTAACTTTTAAAACAATCAAGTTTTCATGGCAGCTCAGAAGCGCACATGCGCAGGGTGGAGGGGACAAAATTAGGGCCAACCTTCCTGCGACAACGCTTTTGAGGGGGCGGGGGGGGTGAAATCTGGTGAAATGGGATTTTTTAAAATTACACAACTGTTTATTATTAATGAAAATGAAGGGTAAATTTAGGAACAATAACAATTTAGCCTTAATAGTATTACAGCATTGTGCCCTATAACATTGCCGACTCGACCCGACAAAACTGCCCCGGACAAAACGGCCCCGACATAACGGCATGTGACAAAACGGCCTCAGACAAATTGTTTAAATTTTTTAACACAAAATTTACAATTTTTTTCAATTTTTAACTTCCGTCAACATTTTTACCCTTAACAAAGTGGTCCAATTGTAAGCTTATTTATTGTGATGTTATTACAATATTTCTTCTCAACAAACAATTGTGACTTGGTACCATATGTCGGGGCCCATTTGTCGGGGTCGTTCTATCAGTGAAGCCATTGCCGATTATGACTAATTACGATTTTTTAATAATAAATTTTTATGGTTAACAAAATTTTGAAAAATAAAGTTTGTTCCTATTAAATTGTTGTTTTTATGGTAGTCATGGTAACTACATGAAATTACACTTTATTGTTAAATCCTATTGCCCGTCGTTTCACAATAATGTCACAGGATTACTCAAAGCTAAACTGTGGCCTAAGTGGAAATTCTCGCATTTACACTTCTGGTGTATCCAAACGTTAATTTAAATTAACAAAAAAGCTTTGCTAATTAAAATTAAAGGAAAACTTTTGATTAAATTTAATTCGAATAAATTCAAAATATTTCTTACTTTACTTCTGTATTTCATTGGTCTTAAATTAAAGTTAATGGAAAAAAATTTTTTAATAAAAAATTAGTTTGTTCTTATATCATTAGAGTTACGTTTGTATTGAAATTATCCTACCATTTTAAAATTCTGTCTTTCTGTATCCCCATAAATATTTCTATCCCAGCCTTCCCCCCTTAATAGTAGGTCTAATCAGACACTCCTTATTTGTTTCTCTTACCATTCTCTCCGTTATCTCTCTCTCTCTCTCTCTCTCTCATCTCTCTCTCTCTCTCTCTCTCTCTCTCTCTCTGTCTCTCTCTCTCTCTCTCTCTCTCTCTCTCTCTCTCTCTCTCTCTCTCTCTCTCTCTGTTTCTCTTAATTTAATTCTCCACTCGCTCCTGTCTCCTCTGTTGCTCTATCTGACTTTTAACATTCAATCACCTCCTATCTGAATAATTGATTGAAAACATTTTTAAATTTAGCATTTTGACTCAGTGTTTGTCGCATTCAAAAGGTTGAAGATACAAAAAATTCAAGAGATCCCAATACACCCTCCCCCCACCGGCTACTCATTTCGCATGTGTATAATGTTTTCTCACACCAATTAGGGTAACAAACTCAACATCATTTGGCTATATCTTGATGTTTATTTATGAGAGCATATGTTGATTAGCCAAGATAATGCACATCTTAACTAAATAACATATATTGATAATGATGTTAGTCAAAACTAAAAAAATTAAAAATTCGAGAATTTATAATAAATAATACTTTCCTGTAAGAAAGCCCGGTTAAAACAACCAGTCCATTATTTAGCATCCTATAGCCGATTAAACAATGATTTTGCGTGGCCCGTATTATGTCTTTTTAAATGTACTTTTCACAATAAAAAATATACAAAGATAAAGATATATCATCTTGATTGTTGAAAATTAATCATGTTTGTTCCCCATAAACGTTAATCGATAGACAAATACACAGTCGCATTACCTTTTTTTTCAAATCAACTTTTAAAATAAATTTTTTGTCTTAAGTTATTGCGAAATCAATCTGATCACAGTCACGCCTAAGTGAGAAGATAGCGCGTGGAACACGCTTATGTGAGAAGAGATCGTGTGAAACACGCTTATGTGAGAAGACAGTGTGTGAGACAAGGTTTTTTCAAATCTACAATAACAACCTAACATATCGAAGAAGTCAAATGGGAGCTTAATCCATCGTAACAAATAAAGATAAACAGAACTGCCCAAAGAAATGTTTAGCGGAAATGTATGTAATCGACACGACATCAAGAGGATAGTGTTAACCAATAGTGGGAAAACTGGCACCCGTGGAAGACAGCATCAGTTTTGATTAGGGCTGCGGAAATTATCGATTAATTTCTCGATTAATCGTTAAAATTTTTTATCGATTAAAATAATTTTAATAGATAAAAATTCGATTAAAATTTAAGAAAAATATTTATAATAGTTTTTAAAAATTTTAGTAATAAATAATTAATTATTAATAATTGATAATAATTTATATATATATTTTTTTACGTACAAACATCTCCCGCGTAATATTAACATTTATTTTATTAATGTACGTGGACCGGCAGAAACTAAAAAAAAATTGTGGACAGACAGGAACGAAAGCAAGTTAATAAAAACGTGGTAAACATGGCTGACACTAACAGTGCAGGGAAACAGGGGAAATAACTCAATATTTTTTTAAAAAGTCATTTACCTGTTTTTGTTACTTCCTTTGAAATGTTCAGTTTAATGACGTCATAAATTTCTATTTTTGGCTTTAATCGAAATTATCGATTAATTAATCGATAATTTTTCAAAAGTTAAAGATTAAATTTAAATTAATCGATAACAGCCCTAGTTTTGATAGATGTATTTAATTAGTCTTAATAAATTTTTGTTTAAGTTGACAAACCTTGACTTGATAAGATGATGACTTTTTTAAAATGTGCCCTTTTTTTGACGTTTCATTTGATGGGCTCCTCGTCCCCTGGGGCAGTTCATTAATTTAGTCAGAGAAGAAGTAAATGTGAAATAAACAACCAGTAAAAACAAAGATTTTGACTATCAATCTCTTATATATGATACATAACTAAAAATATTAATTATGTCCAATGTGATAAGCCCCGCGCGACAGACCCCTGTGACATCGAGGGCTGGAGTGAAGTTCCAGTGATCCGTGGAGGTCAACTATAGCAGACGGCTACACATGCTACATAGAGATAAAAATTAATTCATTTAATTACGTACATTCGATCGATCGAAATTTTAATACTATGCATTGTTATGTAACGCGAAAAATTATATGTTGAAAAATTTCAGCTCGATAGAATCACGGGAAGTGGGTCATTTTTTTACACGCTTTTATTTAAGTCACACTGTTTGTATGTTGTATCCATCCATCCATCCATCCATCCATCCGTCAAAACTGTAACGTAAAATTGTACCACAGATAGATCGTGGGATGAAAATGCATTGTATCAAAATTTCAGATCGATCGAATGTACCGTAATTAAATTAATGCATTTTTAGTATTTAGTTTATGTCTATATTATCGCTCACATCAATGAACCACACCTGAATTCGCCCTAGAGGGATACAAGTAATTTCAATGTGTTGACGTCAGAAGTGGATTGTAAGGAGTTTTTATTATATGTTTAAAAAGAACAAAAGTAGTCAATCCTTCCTGCTCTAATTATTAGTATGATCAATTGCCGACCTAGAGGGGTTCAATTTTCAGTTGGGGAAACTTTTGTTGTTGTTGTTGTTTTTTAATGCATAAATTTGTAATTAATATTCTATGTTTTTACCACTATCAGATTTAAGTTATTGACAATGAAGTTTTAACTAATTAAATTGAATTGATAACGTCGAAAAATCGATTTTAAAAAATCGATGCTAAAAAGTAGAAAATAAAATATTTAAAAAATCATTTTTTTTAAAAAGGACACGCTTTTATTTACATATAGAAAGTGCACTAAAAAGAAGAAAATAAAATGTGTCTAAGATAACAGGTGAAATCCGTGAACCTATCCACTGCACATAAAAGCGTGGGGCGCTTATCACAACTCTATATCGTGTACAAGGCTACGAAACATAAATACCAATTTGTATGAATATTAATAAACATTAAAAGTTTCACAACTTTGATCATATACATGCTACTATCATATTAATTAGAAATAGTTTATCTATATGCAAAAGAATAGTTGCAAAGAGAAATGAGTTGTGATGGGCACCCCACGCTTTTATTGCAGTGGATAGGTTCACGGATTTCACCTGTTATCATAGAAAAAATGTATTTTCTTCTTTTTAGTACACTTTCTATATGTAAATAAAAGCGTGTCCTTTTTAAAAAATGATTTTTAAATCCCTTATATTAACTTCACCGGCGTCTCTCTCTGTCTTGGGCGGGCGGAAAAACAGAAGTCAAAAATGACCCACTTTCCATGATCCGATCGAACTGCAATTTGGCACACGGACCCGTCTAACCTAACAATGCATCGTATCAAAATTTCAGATCGATCGAACGTACCGTAATTAAATTAATGCATTTTTAGTTTATCCTTATATGAGGTATGTAATTTAAATTCACGGTTTGTTATTGTTTTTTTGCCACGTGAAAGTTTGAGCTGACGCATTGAGGCGACCCAACGAAGCGACGGTGCGCTTTTGTTTACATTTTACGTGTCACTCTGAGCTCGGTCAAGCGAATCGGTGACCAGACTTTTCCCCTCTCCCCCTCCCACCCACCCCTCCCCCCCTAGGGTTATGAAGCAAACTTGAGTTAAGACAGATTCAGTCTGTAAATGTTTGAAAATAATCAATACTGTTAGTTATGTCTCATATATAAGGGATTTATAGTCAAAAACTTTGTTTTTACGGGTTTGTTTTATTAAAATATTTTATTACTTTTGTTGTTCCGCGGGCGGGACCATGACCGAGAGAACAACAAGATGGTGAAGTTAAAAAAGGGATTTAAAACGGGATGTGGGGGCGTTTGAGAATGTCACTTGAATGACTGAGATCGGAGGCTGCGTGCTTGTGTTGTTAAGGTGAACTCGGAGTGGCTATAATTGTAAGGCAAATGGAATTAAAATCAGTTGTTACACAGACCACGGACTGGTGTCTTTATTTGCAGTTTTGACTCACACTTTCACTATTACAATCATGAGTTTAAACTTTTGGTAAATGTTATAAGAATTTGAGTGTATAGGAGACTTTTAATATGTAATTATAATCGGCTAATATTTAGCTGTAAATATTATTGGGGTCACATGAACTAAATCCATATTAATATAACCCTTAAGTTATAACATAAAGCTTCTTTGCACCTTATTTTTTTTAAAAATTGAAATCAATATACATAATTCCCGTTGTCTGTATATATGTATGGAGATAATGTATTATATGACGTCATTGTTTGATCTTATATTTAATACTAGGTGTGCATCAAAAGGTGTGAACATTAAAGATGCGCTGTAAAAAAATATTATATGACGTTATTGTTTTAGCTCATACATTAATTTTGGAAAAGGGAACAATGTAAAAAGAGGATTTGATGATGGTTAATTATAAAATCAAAGGGGGCGCCTTAGGCGCCCTACAACCCCTATTATAAAATACTTTGTGTACATTTCAGAAAGTTTAATATTTCGTATTTATCAAACAAGGACAAGTTAGTTGTGCTTTTGAAAAAGGTGGGCGCCGTAGGCGCCCTAAAAAAGTTCATATTTTCAAAATATATTTCAGCTGAAAACTTCCGTCATTTTTAACGGGTAATACACTAGTTATTAAATAATTTATTTAGAGTGCACTTAAACACATGATATTTTAATCGTGTTCACGTTTCGCCATTTTAATATTATGCAGCAATACAGATGATCTAAATCTATGATCCAGTAAGTGATGAGTCCACTCCCAAAACCTACAAAGTCTCTTTTTAGAGTTTTTTTCAGAAAAAGACATTTATGGTTGATTGACCTAGCAGATTTTATAAGTATTTAATATTTTTAACAATAAAATACTGCGTATTTAGCTGGTTTTAAATTGCAAAACCAAAATAATACTGTAGAGATTTACCATTTAAACAAGAAAATGGAAGTAACTCACTTTCCCGCCAAAATCGATTTGGTAGGTTTTTTAAGTTGACTCCTCAAATAATATTGCATACTATTGATTTACTTTTGGATTTAGCAAACTAATAGAGCACAACACAAAATTTACATAATTAAATTTGACAAGCAGAAGAAATTTACTACATTGATGAGGCTATATGTTTTGAATTATGCATTTGACGTTGTTTAAAATGTGTTTTTGATGACTCCATGATAACTTAGAGTTTAGAGCTTTGTTTGACTATATAAATTACATGAGTGAAAAGTGAAACTAAGAGTGGGAGGCATTTCCACAGACTGCACCATAACAAGAATAAACTTATGTTGGTCTAACTTATATGTGATTGATTAGCGTGGGACGCAATAATCTTCTGTATAGAAGTAGTACATATGATGTCACATTTGTGTCAAGCTCTACGGGTGACAAAGTCACTTAGAGAGATTTTTTGTTTCATTAAGTCTGAGAGTTAACATTAGTTTATTATTTTGCAATAAGTTTAGTAAGATAAAAATGGTTATATCACAGGGCCGTACCCAGACTTTTTTAAGGGGGGGGTTCGAAAACTTGTCACGAAGGCATTTTATGTTAAGATTAGGCAGACCTCTCATAACGAGCACATCTCATAACGAGATTTCGCATAACGAGCAACATTTTATGGAAAAATTTGCTCCCTTAACGAGCGAAGATTCGCATAACGAGTGACGCAGAAAGGAAAACTCCATTTTTCCTGCAAATTCATAAGTGAGCTGGCACTTCCGCCCTGATGTATTATTCTGTGTTAAGCACTCGGTCTGTTAGCGTATTGTTTTCGTGTGTGATCAACCGATTTTACAAATTGTGTATTAAGACAGTATTTCTAATTTTTTATGTGCAAAATTTAATAAACTGATAAATTATATTCGAAAAAACAACAACAAGAAAACAATCAAAAGAGTAGGGGGGGAAAGCACAAGAACCTGTTCAGATAAAACTAAAAAGAATTTAAAAGCGAGAACAAGGTTGTGAATCTAGCGCGCAACTACAATCGGCCAACAACAACGAGCTGCACTATTCTCAAGAACAATTAAAGGTTGGTCCACACCTCCCAAATGCTCGCGAGCATTTGCCCAAGCATCACACGAACGCACTATTTTATTGGCGTATTTTATAGTGCGTTCGTGTGATGCTTGTGCAAATGCTCCCGAGCATTTGTGATTGAGGACCAACCATAAGGAGATGGATGCTTCAAAATGGAGTGTCAAGAATGTCTAAGAAACGGTTACATCACATTTTCATCAAATTTTGAAGCGTCTGCAAAAACAAATGTCTTGAACAGTTTTCTAGTTAAAAAGCAATAAGTATTTGTCATACATTCATATTTTTGTTAACGTTTTTTGTTTTAAATCTAAATTGTATTCTAGTTGTTTCACTCTTTAACTTTAACAAATCATAAGTAATTTTATTTGAAAAAATGTAACTTTTTATTTTTAAATAAGTATTTTTTCATCATGGAACGGATTATCGTATTTTACATTGGGAAAAATTGTTTCGTATATCGGGTGTTTCGCTTAACGAGTAAGACTCTGGAACGAATTAATCTCGTTAAGAGATGTTTGACTGTACCTTCAATATATGGTGCTATGACTTCAAATTTGGAAGAGAATGTTTAATCAATAATTCTGTACCTATGAATTATTGTGAGCGTTGATTAAAAGTCTCTTCTTTTTTGCCTAGTTTTCCACACAAAAAAAATTATTTTTAAAAAAATATTTTCAGTGCATACAGTGACCAAAAATGTAGTCTTCCATTCAATAATTAATTAACACTGTAAATAAAAGCTTCCAAAATAGTATTTTATTTAAAAATGCAAGTACTCGATCATTCATTTATTTTATTGTTAATAATGAAATCTGCAGGCGCAAGCGTTAAAGAATTTGAATTACATACATTATGGTACAGAACTGACAAGGCGGAAGACCACAATGCTATGAGGTTTATTTTAGAACATCTTCGATGTTAAACCTTCTTGGGGTTTTGTTAACAAATATCTGTAAAACACTGTTTTCGTTGATATTGAAAGCATAGTGATGCATCAATGCAAGCTCGGTAGGTCTTTCCTGCGCCATTGAACATCTCATGTAATTGTGCAAACGTCAGAGTGCACTGAACCTTCACTCACACGCGAAAAAATGTCACAGGAATCACACACGCGATTTTCATTAAGCAATAAATATTTGAATACATCGATTCATTGCATTGTTTTATAGCTTCCGTGCAATTTTTTGGTAGCTTTGACTCTTCCCATTGACTGAACCTCAATTTCCACCCGGTAAACTATTCGGGCAGAACTTATGGTGAAGGCAGATCTTGCTCATATTAATCCACATCGCCTTTCAGATATTCATACATACAATTTCTAACAGCACTTGGCACAAGAGCTAACAGTTTTGAGGATGTCCTGGTTAACCCAGAGAACAGCATATCCAGTTCAGCAATGATGTGCTCCAGAAATGGATTAATTAATTAAGTTCCGCAGATAATGTTGCATTGGCGTTTCTACGCACACATTGCTTCGGTAGATTTGCTGCTTAGCAATTCTAGGCATTGAAGCTGCGGCTCCTACAGACTGCGCCATGATAATGATATGATCATAAGTTTTTTGAAAATAAGAATCTATATTTGTTCAATCTCTCTAAACTCTTGCTTGACGTTTTAGATAAGTGACATAGCCTGAATTATGTCAATCGCTTCTTTCTGAAGTTGGACTGTTATTCCTTCCAGCCTAGATACTTTTATTTAGTATGTCTATGGACGGGTGGATTATAGCGTGGACATACAATAGAAGATACTGATAAAACGCCGTCAAGATTACTTGTTTTACAAAAACCGGAGTTACGTGTTGACAGTTTTTAGTAAACGTTTTACCAGTTTTTACATGGGTGTTGTAATACGTAATTTTGAAATCCTTATTCTGCATGAAATACACGTAACAGTGTCACTAACTTATATAACAACGTGAAATACACGTAACAGTGTCACTAACTTATATAACAACGTCAATAGCAAGATTACATGGCGGTGGCGTAATGTTTAATACACGCAACAGTGTCACTAACTTATATAACAACGTGAATAGCAAGATTACATGGCGGTGGCGTAATGTTTAATAAACGCAACAGTGTCACTAACTTATATAACAACGTCAATAGCAAGATTACATGGCGGTGGCGTAATGTTTAATACACGCAACAGTGTCACTAACTTATATAACAACGTGAATAGCAAGATTACATGGCCGTGGCGTAATGTTTAATACACGCAACAGTGTCACTAACTTATATAACAACGTGAATAGCAAGATTAAATGGCGGTGGCGTAATGTTTAATACACGCAACAGTGTCACTAACTTATATAACAACGTGAATAGCAAGATTACATGGCGGTGGCGTAATGTTTAATACACGCAACAGTGTCACTAACTTATATAACAACGTGAATAGCAAGATTACATGGCGGTGGCGTAATGTTTAATACACGCAACAGTGTCACTAACTTATATAACAACGTGAATAGCAAGATTACATGGCGGTGGCGTAATGTTTAATACACGCAACAGTGTCACTAACTTATATAACAACGTGAATAGCAAGATTACATGGCGGTGGCGTAATGTTTAATACACGCAACAGTGTCACTAACTTATATAACAACGTGAATAGCAAGATTACATGGCGGTGGCGTAATGTTTAATACACGCAACAGTGTCACTAACTTATATAACAACGTGAATAGCAAGATTACATGGCGGTGGCGTAATGTTTAATACACGCAACAGTGTCACTAACTTATATAACAACGTGAATAGCAAGATTACATGGCGGTGGCGTAATGTTTAATACACGCAAAAGTGTCACTAACTTATATAACAACGTGAATAGCAAGATTACATGGCGGTGGCGTAATGTTTAATACACGCAACAGTGTCACTAACTTATATAACAACGTGAATAGCAAGATTACATGGCCGTGGCGTAATGTTTAATGTAAAAAAAAATTTCAGATACTCTTTTGGGGGCCCCCCTCACAGGCCCGGCCTAAGGGAATAGGGGGCCCTAGGCGAAGTGCATTTGGTGGCCCTAAATGTAATAGAAAAATAAATATGGAAAGATTCTTGTGCGAGGCCCCCACTAATGATGAGACTAATCGAGGGCCCTAGGCGGCTGTCTTTTTTGCCTATGCCTAAAGCCAGCCCTGCCCCTCAAGTGGGTGGCGGGGGATTTAAAAATTTGGACCCCCCCCCCATTCCCCCACCCTAGCTACGCCACTGTTTTTAGGTCATTATTTAATGGGTGTTTTGGTGTTGTTTTTTTAAATAAAATTTGTAGCTATGTTTAAATAAAGAACAAAGAAAAACTTATTTTAACCATTTTAATTGTGAACATTTTGGGTTCAAATTTAAAAAAAAGAATTAAAATTACAAAAATATCACTAAGTCAATCACATGAAATAAAATTTTTGCTTGAAAATAGCATTGAATATTACAATAATACACAATCTGTATTAAATATTTGTAGTTGATCAGAACGGTTAACATCAGATAATAATTTAACCCATAAACTTTGGATAGTGCACTTCAATAGATGAAGGACTGTCTTCAAGCAGTTTCTAATTTGTTTTGTTTTAATCCACGTTTTTGATTGTGATAAACAAGTATTGATTAATCAAATCTAATGATATCAAGTAGTTAAGTATTGCGTGATTATCCAAACAGTTCCCTGCAAATACTTTCTGAACAATTTCATCATTGTATTTTTTTTTAAATATAATAATTCTGAATGTATTTAACAAATATTGTTTACTTCACAAGAGTTTGTTTTAATTAAGACTCCCTAAATTCTCCTGAAAAAGTATTTTAAATCATCTGCTCAAAGCCATTCTAAAGTATTTTCCAGCTGGTTTGTAATGTTACTTCTTCCACCTGGTCAACTGGGATGTCGAAGCAGATTTCCTAATAAATTCAATTGAATTAATTAACACTGTGCTATTTTCTATTTTTAGAATTTTAACAGTTTAAAAACAAAATTTTTTTGGGATAAAATAATATTTACAATTTATTGTGCAACATTTTATTACATTTAATTATTTTATTTGTTTTGCCTTATGAATTTTTTCACATCATCACAATACAGTGCAACTTTTCCAAATAATTTCTCTATTTAAATGTGATGACACAATGGAAAGAAATGATGGCACTGAGAAAGAAGATATTGCCAATGTAAAATCTTTCAGGACATGATAAAGTAAACATTGAAGACAACAGAATGCTCACAAGATCAATAATCAATGCTGCAATCTGTATATGCAGTTAAACCTGCTTATTTGGCAGTTGAGTATAGTTAATATCAGTCAAATTTTATTTCTTTACTAAAGCAAAAGTATAAAAATTGAGTAGAATATTGACTGGAAAATGCATTCAAGAAAAAAATATTCAAGTTAGTAAACCTGACCAGTCTTGTCAGTGTTCATTTATTCTTTATAAATAATTTAGTGTAGGGAAATCAAAAATTATTCAACAAAAATGTGATGTCTTTTTAAAGTGTTAAGATGCATTATGTTGATAAGTCCACAAAAATGATCCACAGCAAAACTGTTTCTAATGGACATTATTTGAGAAATGACTGCTGCTTTTTTATCACCATTTCATTTAAAATTATGTTAAAAATCAAACTATTATAACATTTTTCAAATGACTAAATATGAATAAAAATTGGCTAACTTTAAAACAGTTTAAAAGGGGCATTATATTGGCTATGTTGTTGGCACATGTCAATTCTGCTGTTGCCTTTGGCTAGCATGGTATAAAGAGTGTAACATATGCTATGTTAAGATGGCATAATATTATTTCTATTTACATTTTATTTTTAAATATACCTATTTTTATTCCAAAAAGTTAAAAATTCCAAAGTTTTGTCAACACACCATCTAACAAAAATTAATAAATAAAATATATATCTACAAAACAAATAACTGCAGTTACGTAGGACATAAACACTGTAGATTTCCGGCTGCTGCTAGTACTGACAGAGGTACATATTCTGTGCACAAGGTAAAGTATGAAGTCCATGGCTAAAATATCGTCATTATTGAATAGTAAACAAAAGACACCAGCACACATTATTGAATAATAAAAGACACCAGCACACATTATTGAATAACAAAAGACACCAGCATACATTATTCTTAATGCTGTTGAGGGAAAAAAAACATCCAGCAGAATGTCACATTAAAATTGTTTTCAATCACAATTGATAGTCATTGAAGAAAATGATTACACACACCAAATTCTAGTTTCAGACCATTGTTGACAAGATAAACACTGTACACTGAAAGCAGAGACCACGTAACAGTAGAAGTTATTAACATACAGTAGATTAATTGAAATGTTTCTTCATTTATTTTTTTAAAAGCCCATATTCAGGTTAAATCAGGCAGACGCAAAAATAATATGAACAACAGACATAATCCCATATTTAGACAAAAATATTTACAGCTTTAAAAGTAAATGTAATGTGATTAAAATTATGAAAGCCAATTAAAACTTGGAAAAAATTATTACTTTTTTAAAAATCATTCATATTTTTTTACAATTGATAATTCAGTGGCGTAGCTAGGGATTTGTAGGGATTTGGGGGCCCGGGGGGCTTGGCCTCTTTGGGGGCCCTGCATACATGGCGGTGGCGTAATATTTAATGTAAAAAAAATTTTGGACACTCTTTTGGGGGCTACCTTCAAGGGGGGGGCCAGGGGGGACTTTTGAATTTAGACCCCCCCCCCTTACGACTCCCTTAGCTACGCCACTGCAATAATTATTTTTTTTTAAAGAAAAATCTTTTAGTTTGCTCAAACTACATCAGTAATTAATACCAATAGAATAGCCTTAAACATTAGTATCAACTGAACTTTTTTAAAGCTTAATTCTTCAGATAAATTAAATCAATAGTTAAATAAATAACTAGAATATTTCATGATGCAGCGTTAAATATTTTTCTGAAATTTTTTAAAACTAGTTACACATATCGTATATACTCATTTTAAAGCCAACCTCTTTTTGGACAAAGTCTAGGAGAAAAAGTTGGGGTCGGCTTACGAGCGGGTCATAGAGGATTTCTTCATGTACATTGAATTATTGTAGATCATGAAGGTCCTTGACTACATTCTACAAGATTCGACTGCTCTACCAGAAGCTATAGAATATTTATAAACATCTGCACTTACCTTATTTAATCATTTTATTTATTTTTGTGAATGTTTTAATAAATTGCTTTACAAATTCAGTTTTCAACAACAAATTTATGTGGATGCACTTTCGCCACTGTTCAGAAAGAAAATACTGGTAACTCTTGCCAAACAAAAAGTACAAAGACAAAGATAGGTAGTACAAATTAAACAATCATAATGACCGCTTTAGCTTGTAGTGTTTAAAAAAATGTGTACCGTTTTGTTTACGCTGTCCTATTATTTTTTGGGGTCAGCTTACGAGCGGGTTACACACTTTTTATACTTTTCTCTTCCAAAAGAAGGCTTATGAGCGAATGTGCTATATAACGAGTATATACGGTATGTAATCTTTTAATTATTAGCATATCCAAGAAGAATGTGTTTTGGTTGCATTAATTATTAACATCTCATCTTTTTTTTAAAATTTAACATAAAATGGATAAATAAAATTTTAAGAAATTTGAGAAAAAGAAAAATTGAGCTCCATCTTTTATCGTGTTCTGTGATCTGGGAAGTGAATTTTTATTTGAGCACATTATGAAAGGCATTTCATTTTGTAAAAAATTTATGCAAATTTGTAGGGGAAAAATCATTTGAAAGATTTTGATCAACAGTTTTTTTACCATTTTGTAGACTGATCACTTTTATTTAATAAACATTGTAGTGAATGGTTCGTTTCAAGGTATGTAAAAAAAAATTTGGACATGAAATATTTTTAGGAAAATGTTAAATACATTTTTAAAAAAAATAATATAACTTGCTCAATTAAAAAAGAAAAAAAAATTTTTTGAGAAAAGTCTCTACATAGTTAACTTCATTCCTGCATATGCTTTATATATATTCCTGACATTTTCAATAATGTTAGCAAGATGACAGAAGAAAGGGGAGACAGCTCTGAAAAACTAAATATGTCTGAAATCAAATTTTCTAACCACCAGTCTCACTATGATGTACAAAATCAGTTAGCATATAAAAAATATGTGAGTCATTGCAGCACAAAACATATGATCATGTTAAGAGTCTAGTCCTTGATATAAAATACAGCTGACGTATTGGACTTTCCTTGACTATAGGTCTTACTAGTCAAACAACTCCCCAAGGTTAGGATAGATGTCGTAGGACACTCGGAAACAGTTTCTCCCTGTGTCTGTCTGTGATCCATCTCTTCCCAGTTTGTATTTGTGGAAACTACCATCCAAGCACACAGCTAAATATTGAGAAAGAAAGCATTCAATTTCTTTGTTAATTTCATTGTATATATAATTATGATTTTTTAAATTAATCTAGAATAATGGAGTTTTTTAAAAAATTACATATTCATTTTCAGTATATGGGCATTTTTCAAAAATTTGTCATTTTCATGTCGAACGCATATAAAGTTTGATAACTTTTGAAGTGGAGCACATTTTTTTGAGTGGGTTGTAAAGAACATTCATTTCTGAATCTTAAAATATATATGATATTTCAAATTCAGGCATATGTGTGATTTTTTATTGAATATTTAAAAGTGTGTATATATGGAAAAGACCATGTCGCCAACACAAAACCCATTTATAATTACATTCATATAAACAATTAAAATAGGCAATTAATTAGTGTTATTATTGTTTTAATATGTTCATACATGTATATGTTTTAACAGTATGTAAAACCATAACAATTGGTATAAAAAGTAAAAGTTTAGTTTTTATTGGTCGAAATATACATGTCGCCTGTTGTAGACTCACTGGTGTAACAACTTGATATTGGACCAAAATATGTGGATTGAAATTATTGGCAATAAAATCCATTGGGGTTTTCTGATAGTGACTACCATCTTTTCCACAATTGAGGTGCTGTTGATGCTTTGAAACTTTTCTGTGTGGCTCAGTACAGACCGTTCTGATGCAAAATGGTAACTAATTAGGCATAACACTCACTGCTGTAACAGACCATTTTACCGAAAATTATACCTTAATGTATTTTAACAATGGATCATTATACAGGGCATAATGGTAGTTATCATAAAAATATAAGCTTATTTTCATGCTCTAAAACCGTGGGCTAAAATATTAATGAACTTTTAAAATTTTCATTGGTGTAACACTAACTGGTATTACGGTAAAAAATCGTTACACCAGTGAAAGGACTGTTACGCCAGTGAGGATTTGTCATAATATTAATATTTTATTTTTAAATTTGATAAATAATATGCATCAAGTCTAATACAATTTTAGATCTAGACCTTAACACTTTGTCCAGATGTTATTACTCATTGTTATTTATAGACAAGCACAGTTAATATTGGATACATAATTTGTTTCCCCATCAATGTCAAATTCAACCTCTTCATCTCACGGGCCGTCTTGACACAAAGTGGCATCACTAAAAATGAAGGCTCAAGAAAACAAACAACTTAAGATACAGGTTTCTGAATTGAGAGATAGAAACCTCTCAGAGGAGTCTTAACACTTTAAGGGAACCAATACAAAAATCTGCAAACAAAGCAAAGGTGAACAAATGTGTAACTCATGATCGAAAGCAAAGAAGTTACTCCTCAAAGAAAACATTAGAGTAAGGAAAGCTTCATCATCAGTTAAAAGGACCTTAAAGTTTTATCTTGCAGTCATGAATGAAAACAAAGAATAATCAAAGGAGAAGAAAACTAATCATTGTCACCAGTTGCTGCATGGAAAAGTTCTTGAAGGAATAAAGTTTAGAGAATTTTGTGCAGGAAGCAAATGTTGGGTTAAGGAGGGAAATCAAGTACAAGAAGCAGGAGATTATTGATGATAGAGTTCAAGATATGGGCATTGATAATATCTGTTCCGACACATGTGATGCAAGAATAACAAACATGTTCTGAGGATATGAGAAAGCAAAGTTATGAAAGGTATGTTGATGGCGTCTAGTAGCAAAGTCAATAGTGCGCTCGCCTCACAAGCTGAGGGCTGGCAGCGTGGCTTTGAGCACGTAAAAGCACAGTAAAAGGATGAATGACTAATGCTAAGAAAGTCCTACGCTGACTTTGGTAGGGAGACGAGGCAACCACAGCTCTGCCAAGCACCTATTAAGTTTTATGGAAACGTTAGGACCCCCTAACGTCCATCGGTTATTGCGGACTTTAAATACTAAATATCTAGATGAACTAGAGACTTTTTGCCGTGCTTGTCCATGAATTGTGAGATAGCAGATGCTACATATGTTATGAGACGTAGGGGCGTCCGTTAATGTGTACCAGGATTTCAAAATAGAGATGACAATACTCAACTAAGACAAAAACTTGTTTATATATTTCTCAATTTAAGTGAGAGAATATGGACGACTGCTACCAGCATGTGGTGCTGTGGAGACTCTTGCCTACCAGCCTGTGGTGCTGTGGAGACTGCCTTACCAGCCTGTCGGTGCTTGGAGACTGCCTACAAGCCTGTGGTGCTGTTGCGGTACTGCTACCTGCCTGTGGTGCTGTGGAAGACTGCCTACAGCTGTGGTGCTGGTTTGATATGGTGACTGCCTACCAGCCTGTGGTGCTCAGTTTCATATGGAGTTGCTACCAGCCTGTTTGGTGCTGTGGTGAACTGACCTACCAGGGCCTGTGGTGCTGTGGAGACTGCCTACCAGCCTGTGGTGCTGTGGAGATGGCCTCCAGCCTGTGGTGCTGAGTTTGATATGGAGACTGCATACAGCCTGTGGTGCTGAGTTTGATATGGAGACTGCCTACCAGCCTGTGGTGCTGAGTTTGATATGGAGACTGCCTACCAGCCTGTGGTGCTGAGTTTGATATGGAGACTGCCTACCAGCCTGTGGTGCTGAGTTTGATATGGAGACTGCCTACCAGCCTGTGGTGCTCAGTTTGATATGGAGACTGCCTACCAGCCTGTGGTGCTGAGTTTGATATGGAGACTGCCTACCAGCCTGTGGTGCGTTTGTGGAGACTGCCTACCAGCCTGTGGTGCTGTTTGTGGAGACTGCCTACCAGCCTGTGGTGCTCAGTTTGATATGGAGACTGCCTACCAGCCTGTGGTGCTCAGTTTGATATGGAGACTGCCTACCAGCCTGTGGTGCTCAGTTTGATATGGAGACTGCCTACCAGCCTGTGGTGCTCAGTTTGATATGGAGACTGCCTACCAGCCTGTGGTGCTCAGTTTGATATGGAGACTGCCTACCAGCCTGTGGTGCTCAGTTTGCTTATGGCAAAGATAAATGCCCTGAAGAAATTCGGATTTGCATTATCCATTATTCTGAAGGCACCGATCCTGAACAACATTTCACATCCAACCCGAGTAAAAACAAGTAAGTCATAATGCTATGACCGTGTGGACTTACACCAGGGTAAATCACAAGCCACTGTATTGGTGTCCAAACCATTTTGTGCCATTGGTTCCATACAATAAGAAATGTTGAACACAATGTATTAAGTTTGTGAAATTTATTCATTTAATATGCCCCCATCTCCAGTTAGCATGATTTTTTCTACTATTTTTTTTTACTTAATATATTCTATATGTAGCCGAGTGGTGGCTAAGCGGACGCCAGCTCTGAGGAAACCTTCCAGTGGGGGTTGCACCCTAGGTAGGTCTTTGATGATCCCCCGCACTGCGGCGGTCCTAACCATAGAGATCCGTATGCTTTGCAGGGGTGGCGCCAAAGTTGTAGCGGGTCGTAGTAGGGAATTCCACCCCTCCTTGTGAGGTCAATCTAGTGGGAGGCATCTTCGACTTTATGTCCTGGATGCCCAGGTGGCCGCTTCAGAAGCGACCGCTTCCAGGGGGGGGTTCTCAGTTGTTACGTCCCTTTGGGGGCCAGATAGTTGAGGGGGTCTTCCTGGAAGACCCATGAATGAAGAGCATTAGGCTCGGGGCTTCTGAATTTCTTCTACATGTAGGGTGGCTAAGCTAAATAATAATAATAAGTCCAATTCACTTTGGAAAGATTTCGAACAGTTTTATTTCAGAACTACCAAGAATACACAAGGAACAAGTCACTCCGCTCTCTACGCTACCGTTGCACTCTCAAACTCACACTCTCCTCTCACACAGACCAGGGGCAGTGTGTTACTGGCCTACCGGTGTGTCCCTGCTCATCAATTGACTGACCTCCACGTGCAGTAAAACACGGGTAGTTGGTCAGTCGCTCTGTGTGAACTCCAGTCACATCGAGGGCTGGAGTGAACCTGCAGTGACCCGTGACGGTCACTAAAGCGAATTGCTGAGGTAAACTCTAGCAGACGGCTACATATATTCTTAAAATTAGTTAATCGCAATCTTAGGAGGCATATACATTATCATAAAATTCATATTGCGTTCAAGTTAAAAAAAAAGCTAAACATTTATAGATAGATACAATGATAACTCACTGGCGTAACTAAAATTTCACTGGTGTAACGAAAAGTTCACTTAACATCTACATTCGTAACATTATTTGCAATCTCAGAAGGCATATACATTATCATAAAATGCATATTGTGTTTAAGTTAACAAAAACTCTTAAACATTTAAAGATAGAAACAATGATAACTCACTGGTGTAACTAAAAGCTCACTGGTGTAACAGGAACTAAATTCACAAACAACTATTTTCTTATTTATCAGAATTCTTTCAGAATGCCTATTAATATTAGTTAGGGTGTGTTGTGATTTATCATAAAGATTTTTACGTTACTACTTGCTTATAAGCATACTTTAATGAACAAAATTGGTTATTGTTATTATGATTATTATGAACTTTGTTATTTGAACATCCACTTATAGCCTTAGTCATTTATTGCATGTCTTAAATTTTTTATTATAATCAAATTTATTTGTTTTTTAATAAATATAAATGTATTTTGGTTTAAAAAAATGTGTTTTTCAGTCTTTGTGTGTACTTTAATGTTGCGTTACACCAGTGAAATTGAAATGCGATGCATGATCATTAGACCGTTACTATAAAACAAAAACACGGAGTTAAGGTCTAATTTTTTTAAAATATAGTATTTAAATGGTCACTGATAACTATCATAAAGAAAAATCACAAGGAAAATGACTTTCATTTTTTTAAATTTCACTGTGCCAAAAATGACAAATTTTTGAAAAATCCCAATATAAATAAATGTATATTTTAAATGATGACAACATTGTATAATCTGGTTGCCCAGATGGCTTATAAAACTAGTTCAAAACTTGTTTGTTGGATGGTGTACAGATGGCTTATAAAACTAGTTCAGAACTCGTTTGTTGGATGGTGTACAGATGGCTTATAAAACTTATTCTGGTATGAATTTTTTGTGTGAATAAGTGCATGGAAATTACCTGAACTATTCTGCCAAATCTTTAGGGCCCAGTAGCAACAATTCTACTGGCTTCATGTTTTAAGGAGTTAACATTAATCATTATCTAATCATTATCTGATTCTTCCATTAAGGTCTTTCAAGCATTAATTCTGCCCACCAGCATTAGGTCAGAGAACAGATAGTCCTCATTTTATCAGTCATGTTCAATTATATCAATAGATTTTGACAAACTATCTTGCCTCTGTTTGTTTGTAGAAGAAGGCTGTAGGCTAAGTCTGTTTTTTTATTTTGTCACAATTTAAGCTGTAAACAAATCTGTGATGATTAAATCCTAAACATTCTATTTCATTTTTTAAAGGTGTTCAGGTCAACTCACTTTCACAGCAGTAAGGATGTAATGATTTCCATGATTAAGTGTGATATTCTGCTTGATTTCTGATCACTTTGATATTAAACTGACTAAAGGCAAACATAAACTATAGACTAAGTTTGTACTGACCATACATGGCATCCCCGGTACCAAAAGAACACAAGCAGGCACATTCGGCTGTCACCGTGAATGAGGCGTAGGATTTGATTTCATTGGGCAGACCAACAAGGGGTTTCAGCCTAGAGACCAATTTCACACAACGTTTATTGTTAGTTAAAAATGTTGGTGTGAGGAGTTTTTAAAGGATACGTCAGATAAATTGCTTGCAATGGACAAATGAAATCCTTACGTTGAAACTGGGTTCAAATCAAGATCTTTCAGTGACCAGACATGGACTGTACCCTTATCACTGGAACAGGAAAGGTAACTCCCATCTTTGCTGAAGTTTAAACTGCAAGAAAAAAATATGGGGATTTTAGAATTACACTGGTATCTCAGTATAGGTCCTTAATCCATTCCATATCCTTGGACTTATACCAAAAAGGACTTATACCAATTGTATTTTTCGCATAAGCAATAAAGGGAAAATGATTAATCTGTTCCCATAAAAAAATCATATTGTTATTGGCATATTATATATTTATTGATGTGGTTGTATAAAATAATTTAAACACTGCTTAATACTAAAACACAAAAATAAAAAGAACTTAGATGAAATATGTTTTGCTGTTTTTCCATTATCCAGCTCAAAAGCAATTTTTCAACATGCTCTAATGTCCCTGATCTTTGTTTTGTAATTGATTTCACCCCCTTCGCAAAATTAACTGATTTAACAACGTTTTGCTTTTTACAAACATAGAAATAATTTTTCTCGATATTCGTTATGCTACAACTAAGTCCTGGATATGCATGCCACTGTAATCCTTTTCAACAATCTTTTTTTCACCTCCATCGTAATCCTAACCATTTTTTTTTGTTGCTTGTCTCCTCTCATAAGCTTTCTTAGAACTCATGTCTAGTGAATTTACAGAAAAAATGTACAAGAAAAACACAAAATCACGTGAAAATTCAGTTATTGCATGAGGTTTTTCACTGTATGGTAGAAACTGCCGTACTAAAACACAAGAGAGTCGCGCGTTGTTTTGTGATTCCGACAAGTTACGTATGCGTGATGAGTTATTTCAATTCAAACAAGTTCAAGCATGCGGGTCATATTCCAAACGCAGGTTGTATACCATGTAAAATGTTTCGCGTCCAAACAGGACATATACCAAGTTGGAGTTATTCCAAAGTATATGTACACGGAGGTACCACCACACAGAGATAAAGCCTAGATTAGGTTAAAAATGAATAATAATAACTTAAATGACAAATGATTTTTATTATTATAATTATCATTGGTCATGATGTTAAGAGGATAATATTCAAGCAAGGTTGAAATCCAATGAATAGATAATTTTAAGTGTTGAAAATAATTGTTTAAAACAAAAAAGTAACATAGTCTTTTCTGGATATTATAACTGCATTAAAAAAATTACATTTTATGGTCTTATTCTTATGTACACACCATTTTTCTAAAAAATTTTTTTTGAATATTTCAAACTCATGAGTATTTAAAAGATATGATTTAGATATGAAGAGCATATACGTCACCAGTAGATATTTGCCTTGTCCAAGCCTCTGCGGAGTTTTTTAATTACTTTGCTATGTACATTGTAAAGATGAATATTGGTTCCCTGGAAAACATTCATTTGGTGAAGTTTAACACTAAAAGAATGGTGTTTAAATTATGTTAAAACAAATTTGAAAGATGAGTAAGTGGTAAATTAAATGGTTAGGGTCAATTTTAGAGGTTTATTAAACTTCACATTAAGAAAAACAACCATGGATAGAGATATTTAAAGTTTGATCAAAACACTGCTCTAACTTTTCTAAAATTACCTGAGTAGAAGCTGTGGCGATACAGTCCCCTGCAGCGTTGATGGCTGCACATATTATGTCATTGCCATGTGCTTGGACTATGGAAGGTGGCTTGCTCTGTGATGATGAATCATCTTTGTCTAGATCCTATTGTAAGAAAAAACATAATCTCATTAGGATTATTATTTTTTTTAAATTTATAATAAGTGGAGGAGGGCTACTTAACTTTGATGTAAGCGAAGAATCTGTGATTTATGGCAAAATTAACCATATCAAAAAAGAAACATACTAAGTTACCTGTCATTTCTTTAAAGCAGTTGAAATCAACTTGTTGTTTTAAATAAAAGGCAACTTGTAGAAACCTATCATTGCTGGGGGTTTTTTGGTGTTTTTTTGTGTGTTTTTGTTGAGATTCCATATCAAAGATAAAATTGTCATAATTAGTTTACACTTTTATGTCCCCAAATAAGATCAATCAAAGTCAAAAGGACATTTATGAGTTTGTCTTCAACTTCTTTCAGATTATCTCTGTGATGTTCAAACATCTGCATGCCATCACAAATAAAAAATAATAATATTGTTTAGTTTTAATTCTAATTTTGCATAGACTCATTATAATCCCTTTTCATATTGTTATATTTTATTTTTCAATAATAAAAAAAATATTTAATATTGCAATCATCAAAAGTGTTGATTAAAATAGAGATTGAAATGAGTATCTTTTTATAAATTGAAATGTGTTATTAAAAACAACTTCAAGTAAATATTGCTTTCGATTACTAATGACTATCCTTATAATGGTATTAAAGTTCCATACAAACCTAGGCAAAATACACTAACTTTTAACATCAGAAGCGCTATTTAACTTTTACTTTCAGATTTAATTTTTTTAATCAAACCTCTATTTGTATGCTTCCTCTGCTTTTTCTGGAAGGAAAGACAACTTTTCTGGCATGGTGTGCAACAGCACAAACAGCTATGAAGGGAAAAAAAGGCAAGCCTGTCACAATAAATCATATCAAGACAGTTCTTATTTTAATATAAACAAATAAACTATAATTGCAAAGATATCCATTAAATTGAAAACTAGAGACAAGATGTATTTAAGAAACAAATTAAGACCCTACATACCATTTGGATTGTCTCTAGAAATTAGCTCTGATAAAGTTTCACCACCAGGAAAAGAAAGTAAAATGACTCTGCTACGAAGGATTACCAGTAATCTGTAATTGAAATAAACTCAAAATTTAACAGTGATTTAAACTTGTTATATCAATACCATAACAAGTTATTTACTGACAATAACTATTTCCTGATGTATAAGTTTCTTTTTCAAAGTTTGTATGATATTAAAACATGTCAGCACCTAATAAAAATTACAGTTTTATTATTGGTAAAAAATACTAACTCTTATAAAGTTTTTAAACTACATTTAATACTTAAAATGTTGACTATATTATAACGCCAGATGGAAGTACATCTTAAGAATTAGAATTTCTTAAAAGTCTTTCCTGACCTGTCAGTAGTCATTTTAACATCTAGCACTGGCTCCTTTAAAATAACTTTGGATACAGCTGTCTCTTTTTGAAGATCCCATAATATAACTAAACACAGAAATAGTACATAAATTACTGTTATCTTTAAATTTACAGTTCAACTATCGTAAGATAATAATAGAATTTCATAAGTTGTTGAATATTAGATTTGAAACATCAAAAATTATATATTAAATTATACCATGATAAAAATTAAATGAATTTATAAGTTGA
This sequence comes from Ampullaceana balthica, assembly GCA_944989445.1. Classification (NCBI taxonomy): domain Eukaryota; kingdom Metazoa; phylum Mollusca; class Gastropoda; family Lymnaeidae; genus Ampullaceana; species Ampullaceana balthica. The sequence goes on along the minus strand of CALYLW010000531.1, from coordinate 80,485 downwards.
GAATAGAGAATAAAGTTGATTAAAGAACAATTAAAGAACAAGTTTTTTATATTTTAATTTTCACATGATAGGCAATTTCCATGGAAAAAATATACTTTCTTTTCATTCTCTTTAACCAAAATGTACGAATAACAAGACAGAAATAAATCTAACCTGTTCTGTCATCATATAGTGGACGTGTGCCTCCGCTGACGAAGGCAACAATATTGGACCTGAATCTCATCTCAGCAATCCGAATGCTGCCTATTTTGGAAGCTTCTGCTTAAAGAAAGGAAAATGATTAAATTTTAGACCGAAAATAGTTACCATAAATTATATTGTTTTTTATTGAAACTTTTTTAATATACCTATCTAATCAATATTATTATTATTGTTGAAATTAAATATGGAATTTAATACCATCTTGTATACATTGATTCAATTTTAATTATATTTTGCTATTATATTTCAGTTTTATCATAACTATTTGAATGAAAATTCTTTTCATTTATTAATATTAATAGTGTTATTTTTTCAGATTTTTAAATATTTATTTGCATAATAAATTAAAGGTATTTTTTATAAAATCATGAAGACAAAATCCACTAACCAATATGATGGGTCTGTACAAGGGGGTCCATATGAAATATTCGTAGGCCATCTTCCGTTGCACAAGTAAAATACTCTAAAGAAATAAAATAATTAAATACAAAACAACTCAAAAACTAAGTTTTTTACTATAAATTATAAATCCTTTATATACGAGACATAACTAAAAGAATGTTCATTATAATACACATCGCACGACAATCCTAAAATCCAAAATTTTAGTTATGTCTCAAATATATAAAGGATTTTTAGTAAAAAAACTACTACAGTCTACCTGCTAAATTTCAGCTCGATTTGATCACAGGCAAAGGGTTATAAAAATATGTTTAAAATAGTGTGCATCGCGAGACAGACAACAATTACTAGCATTTACAATTACAGATCAGGAATATATTTTTTAAAAGTATCGTCAATATCATACGCACCGCACCGCGAAACAGGAAAGTATTAAAAAGGTTGTTCAATATAATAAGGACCGTGACACTCTAGCACAAAAATTAACATGCTACATAGAGATAAATAGAGATAATCTAAAAATTCATTAATTTAATTACAGTACAGCCGATCGATCTGAAATTTTTATAGATCATTTTGATCGTTGGCAAAAGTCTGCCTGCAAAATTTCAGCTCACTAGGATTTGGGGAAGTGGGTTAAAAATCTATCCAAATTTTTTTCATCAAACAATCAAGAAACCAGACGCCATAATATAAATGATTTAAAAATGACATCAATCACAGTGTCAATACACATCCTGAATAAAAATTAAATATCACAGTGTTTCATTTTGTGTATTTGATAAAAAATTTGCAAAGTAAATAATTCTTTAATCATCTTCATCCAGGAATGAATAATAATATGGTTTAATTACTGCTTTATCATTAAAAAAACTAGAAAACTAGAAATCTAGAAAAACATCTGTTATACAGCACATGGGAAACATGTCAAGCTAGTATATGAGTTATATTATGAAGACCCACCTTGATCCTGGTTTAATTTGACACTTAAAACACCCCTCCTTGCCATAATATGCATCCCTGATGTAACCAGCCCTGTTTTGAATGTCTTTGTTTTCCTATTTTTAAAAGAAGAAGAAAAAAAAGATATGTATTCAAGGTATTTACAGGTGTTAGGACAACATAGATTTTAATTTTTAAGGTATACAATAAATACATGTTATATTTGATGTAGCCTGCCTCATATATATAATTTAAGTTTAGGATAGATCAAATAGCTTCTGCTTATCTAGGCACTTGGTCTCTTAAAAGACTTAAAAATGCAATGAAATTAATCATGCAATGGATACAAAAATAACCTTAATTTAATTAAGCCTGTTACATTATGATTGTTGTGTATGATAGCAGTTAAGTTTTAAAAGGAAAAATTTAAACTAGATTGAGAATTAGGGTAATTAATCAAAACTGATATACCATATATTCCAGCGTATTAGACGACTGGGCGTATAGACGATAATACGACTGGGCGTATAAGACGACTTCCTTACTTTTCTTATTAAAATATATAGTTTTAAGCTATTTTCTTCTTGCTGGTGGAGATATGATGGGGTCTTCACTGTTAGCAATTTGTAAACTGTCCTGTATTAGGGTACTGGTGCTGTACTGTAAGAACAGGTACAAATACTTCTGCTTTACTGTATGAACAGACACTTGCTTTACTGTACAGAACCAGCCTATCACAGCAAGCTATGTATTTTTTCTCCACCTGCATAGTAGAGCTGCTTGGATTGGCTTGGTCAGCTCTCCCCGCCTACCCAGCTGCCCTCCATCTAACCGTGGAACGGAACGAACAGTCGTACTATAGAACAGTGTATAAGACAGTACCCAGCATATAAGACAGCGGTTCTCAACCTTTCTTGTGTCGCGACCCTTTTAATAAATTACTCATGCTGTGGCGACCCCCGCCGTCAAATTTTTGTTGGTGTCTACCTCATAGCTGTAATTTTGATACTGTTATAATATATTTAATTATATCTCATATGCAGAATGACATTGTATTCTCATTTTTACAAATTTTACGTAAATAAAGCACAGCCACCGTTCTCGTAGTAACGTAGTTAGTATTAAAAAAACACAATATGTAACAATGATAACAATTACATACATGTCATACATTACATACAAGGTATTCGTATTTATTTCTAATTACAAATACGTAAGAAAGCCAAAGTCAATTAATGTGAAGGTTGAGGTTGCTTCTTTCTCTCAAGATCAGAAATTCTCGGGACAGTCTTTGCGAGAGCACAACGAAGATCATCTTCCACAACAAGTCTACTTCTGTTTTAGACTTGATAACCAGCAAGTTGAAAAACCCTGTTTCGCAAAGATAAGTTGTTGGAAAGGGAAGAAGAAGGCGCAACACAGTTTCGGACACAACAGGATATGACTGCAAACACTTGATTAAAGACTTCTGATTAAAGAACATTTTTAGTTCGCCACGAAGATCAAAAACGCGTTTCAAAACTTTCCCTCTCGACAACCATCTCACTTCAGTGTGAAATAGCAGAACATCATTGGACGCATCCATCTCATTACAAAGTTTCGAAAACAGACCACTGTTCAGCGCACTCGCATTTACAAAATTGACGGAACTTATGACGCTTTTCATTACTTCCTGAAACTCTTGTGGCAACGTCTTCGTTGCTAGCACTTGTTGATGAATCATACAGTGAGTTCCAATGACTTTTGTGATTCATTTAGTACCAAACGTTGAAATCCAGACCAACATCCTAGCATAGCTGGAGCACCATCAGTGCAAACACCACAAACCTTTTTCCCAAGAGATCTTTTGATCTTTCAGAAATGAACCAACTGTATCAAATACATCCCGTGCAGTTGTTGTCGTTTCAAGAGGTTTGCAAAAAAGAAACTCATCTTTAAAGTCGCCTTCATTTATATATCTCGCGTAAACCAGTAGTTGTGAACAGTTTGCAACGTCCGTGGATTCGTCAAGCTGGATGCTAAATATTGGGAATGGAGCAGATTTTATTTCCTGGATTACCTGATCAATAATATCAGCAGACATATCATCTATTCTTCTCCGGACAGTGTCATTAGATAAGGAAATTGCACTCAATTTCTTAACAAATTCGGGTCCGATCATAACTCGAACAATATCTTTGGCCGCTGGCAACAATAAGTCTTCGGCAATGGTGTGAGGTTTCATAGCTCTTGCGATTCTGAGCGCCACCAAATATGAAGCTTCAACGGCTGCTACGTTTTGTTGGTGGTACTTGCCGCCAGTGTCAAGTCTGGGCTTTCCTGACGCCATCAGCTTTACTTCTAAAATACTCGGTATCCTTCCCCGCAAAACTTGGATGTTTGCTATCAAAATGACGTTTCAGTTTGTTTGGCTTCATAGATTCGACTGAAAGAACTTCATTACAAATAACGCATTGCGGTTTCTCAATTCCTGCTGTAACTATTGAAGTAAAACCATATTGTAAGAAATCGTCACTATATTTTCTTTTCTTAATCATAATGTTCTTCTCTGCATGTTCCATTTCCATCGGTTGGTTTAAAAACTTTAAATTTAAAATGAAAAATTTATAACGATAGCTTTCAATACCACGCACAATGAAATATTGACCTACAGCCCTACACTACAGTGTGTGGAACCAGAAGCAGCAGCAGCAGTTCAGCTTCTACGTCACTTAGCCAGCCCTGCTGAGCTCAGACCTCTGAGCATCCAGACGCGCCCTACTCTCTGTTGATATAATTACCGGTTGTTGAGGGGTTCATAAAATAGTGTTGAAATAAACATTATAAAAAGCTAAAAATAATTAAGTTACAACAACTAAACTTACTAAAGTTACTGAATAGACTATAGACTAGTATAGAGTAATAGACAAAATATGTACATGGCAAGGTTTACACATTTTTACACATTTAAACACACAAAAAACATATTTTTCCAATGGTCTTTGGCGACCCCTGCCAAATCGTCATTCGACCCCCGCGGGGGTCGCGACCCACAGGTTGAGAACCGCTGATATAAGATGAACTCGGACTTTGGAGATGATGTTTATGGGTTAAAAAGTTGTCTTATATGCCAGAATATATGGTAAATTATAGGCAGATGATGGATAGGGCATGCTATAGATAGAAGAGATCATTTAGCCATTACATAAACGTCATAATAAAGGAAACAAATTTATTGTATCTTAGTACATGTAGATAAATTGTAAGAAATGACAGTGTCAATGCCCTGCTGTAACTCTCTTTTCAGAGATTTTTTTATTCTGCACATTAATTTTATGGTAAATTCAACAACTTTGTTATTTAGTACAGTGCTTCTCAAAGTTTTTGGTAAGGCGGACCGGCAGGAATTTTTCCATTGCACCAGGGACCGCTGAACTATTTTCACTGCAATGATGTGGTAGTGAAATGTAATTTATTTTATTTTATTTGTTTCATTTATATACTCATTGCCGAAAAATCGACATATTCTATAGGCTTAGTATTAAGGTTGCAAATGAAGTATCCGCGGACCACCACTTTGAGAAGCACTGATTTAGTGCACACTGAGTCATGTGCAAAAGAATTAAGTCCCCAGTTTCAAAATTATTCTCTGCACAAAAACTTCAATAATTGTGTAAATGAAGACTGGTCTAATCCACACAGGCACTCCTTCTATACAGAAGATTATTGCGTCCACAGACCATAACGGTCTGTTGGCAAGTGATCCAGCGTTCAAAGGCCACAGCTATGAGGGTTCCACTCATTACCCAGTCGCCTTTGTTTCTCTAACTAGTGTTCGGTACTCATTTGAAGCTGGGTCGACTCAGGGACACCCTTTGCCCCCGGAACAAATCCTTGCCTTCACATGGATTCAAACCCGTGACCATCGGTACGCCAGCCGAGTGCGCATGCCACTCGATCACCGTGCCCCAGTTACATATTATAAAACATAACAATTTATCTTATCTTATCTTATCTAAACAGACGCTCCTTCTATGCAGAAGATAATTGCGTCCACAGACCATGACAGATGATCTGTTGGCAAGTGATGCAGCGTTCACAGGCCACGGCTTTGTGGGTTCCATACATTACCCAGCCACCTAACTAGTGTTAGGTACCCATTCGGAGCTGGGTGACTCAGGGACGCCCCAGGCACAAATCCTTGCCTTCACATGGATTCGAACCAGTGAACATCGGTACGCCAGTCGAGCGCGCTGCCTCTCGACCACCGCATCTAATTTAAGATTAGATAAAATATTAGAAATTTAAACAGGACAAAGAAGGTAAATGTTTTGCCCATGTCTATTAACAATTGACTTCTGACGAGACTTCTGCTACTATTCCAGGTAATTTATTACTAACATTATCATTCTTAACTTCTAAACATGAGTTCCTTTGGACCTAGGAAAACACTGAGTCAACAGTAACAAAGGCTCTTTTAACTCTTAAACTATAATTATTATTATTATAATTTCACTAAGGCTAAGTATTAAGTCAAAAGTTTAAAATTAATTAGATAATTAATATTAGACTCTAGAATACTAGGCCTAATATTAGTTAACATTTCTTTCATTATAATTATAAGTCGTATTCGCTTTTCAGAATAAGTGGGCATAAAATTACAATTAGAAGCACAATCATTGTGGTTTTTAAAAAAAAATTTAATTTAAAAATACTCGCCAGGAGCGAGTTTAGAACCCATGTATCGGTTTTAACATCAAAGTATCATCCATGCCATCACTATCACTTCAGCTAGCGAAGCTCATGTCAAATTGCCCTTTTTAAAAATTATATCTGTTTGTCATTAAATGGACACCAATCAAGTGTTTGTTTTACCTTTAAAATTTATTAATCGGCTTAACTAGTAATTATGAAATTTTATTATGATATAATTTCATTATGAGAACTAATGTTTAGTATTACTGTATTATTAGCATAATTAAAATACAGCTTTAGTCGTAACTGAGTAACTGACTGTAAGTAAAAGTAAGTTGTAAGCACATAGCATTTTTTTACGACTAGTCGTAGCATCAGGCAACTCAACAGGATGTTGATAGTGTTATGACTAGTCGTAGCACTAGCAACATTCCGTCGAGTTGTCTGTCATTACGTTGTCGTAGCAGCAGACACTTCGACTTCGATAATAATAAATAATTATATATTATATTAGGTAAAAGCAAAGAGAACGGTGCGGTCGATAAATGGTATTTTTGGCTGCTATATCTGTTTTTTCTATTTTAATTTTTAAAAAGACAACTAAACCTAACCCAAACCCTAAAACTACAACCTTAATTACGTTTTTGGATAATAATAATTGCACTTATTCCCTTTTTAAGTGTAAAATTACAAAATTTCATTCCCGGAAGTACGCGCTTCGCCATAACAATGTAAATAGTTGAGCGCACCGTTCTATTTGCTTTAGCCATTATATTATATAGTAATTTAAGTAATATAGTATAGTATATTCTGTATATTATTTAACAAGAATATGAATAGATTATCATTACTTGTCAATAGACTAGGCCTATGGCCTATACTATTACTATAGTATAGTATAGACTTATATTATACTTATAGTTATAGACTATAGACTCACTATAGTATAGATAAAGAGGGCTAAAGCAAAGAGAACGGTGCGCTCAACTATTTACATTGTTATTGCAGAGTGTAACTTCCGGGAATGAAATGTTGTATTTTTAGGGAATAAGTCATAATAAGTGCAATTATTTTTATCCATAACCGTAAATAAGGTTGTAGTTTTAGGGTCTGGGTTAGGTTTAGTTGTCTATTTCTTAAATTAAAATAGAAAAAAAATATAGCAACCAAAAATACCATTTATCGAGCGCACCGTTCTCTTTGCTTTTACCGATAAAGAGTATAGAGTCTATAGACAAATACTAATAACAAAAATAATTATTGAGTAATAGAATAGTAAGTAATAAGTAATACTAGTAATTCTTAGTAATAGTAATTAGTAATAGTTAATTGTTATAGTAATAGTAATAGTCAGAGTGAGAGTAATTGAAATTGTTCATTGAATTGACATTTAGTCACAATTGATAGTTCCCAGGGCCAGTAGTATTCTTTAATAAGAATTATACAAAGATTCCAAACTACTGACTTTTTTTCTTTCTCAGAACACCAATTATCTACATAAAAATTATGCTATAAATTCATGATATATTTAACTGTATCAACACAAGTTCATGTTATTGTTATTTGTTTATTTTTATCCCAATTCTCTAATTGCCAAAATATGCAAAAATTTAAGACATAAGTATGATTTTTAAAATTTATTTAGATCATTTTTAAAATACATTTTTCTTAATGAATTAGAATTTAATATAAAAATAAATTAGTTATTTAATTTATTATTAAGAATTTACTACTGTAATAAATTATTATTATTAAATAATAATATAAAATGACGGTAAAAGTAAATGGCATTCATTTTAGTTACAAAACTTCAAGTAATTTTTTGTGTGCTAAAAATGCAATATTATGTCTTTTGAATCCAAGAAAAACTCACAATAATCCTATATTTCTAAAGAAAAAATAAGCAATGAAAACTTTATTTTTTAACTTACATTTGATTAGTATTTCTTCAATAATTATTACTTTTTAAAATTATTTATCTTTTGGTAATTAAAGTAACCTCTGTTAGAACCCAAAATGGCGACTTCCAAAGGTGCTAATACGTACAACAGACAAAATTGGGAAGATGCCGTATGTATAAGTGCTTCTATTTTCCATTTTCTACCGTCTGTTGTATAATTTAAACTTACTTAATCGCTAAACTGGAAAAAAAAATTATGTATATATATTTTGATTTCATGGAATGATTGATACCTAATTCCGATAAACCATGTATACTAAGAAGTGCTAAGACTAAGACTATAAATACTATACTTATAAAGTTAATGTGACTTCCACTTATCTTCTTGAGTGTAAGGAAAAGTAACTTAAGTAACTAGGCTATTTGGTACGGCTAGTTATTCCTAATACAACTATAAATAATACTGTAATCATGGATGGATTTTAACATGCCAAATTGTGGTAATCCTGTAGTTTCTAGACATTCATTAATAATTAATATATTATTTAAGAATTTCACAGCGAAATTTAATTTTCTTGTGCGAACTTACATTTTTAATTTATTTTATAAATGCATTATTATATGTTGCATTTTAGCTATTACAGCTCAGCTCTAATTTGTAAGTTCTACGGCGCCCACCTTTTTCAAAAGCACAACTAACTTGTACTTGTATTACGTATTTATCAAACTAACATGTCCTTGTTTGATAAATAGGTAATATTAAACTTCCTGAAATGTAGGCGCCCACTTTATATTTTGTCAAAAGCCCATATAATATTTTTTTACAGTGCTAATCACCACACAATTTTGGCCGGCACTACGTACACCGCGGCGGTGGACCTAGCTATAGGCCTGCGTACACCGCGGCGGTGAACCTAGCCAAAGCATTGTGTCAGGGCTAGGTACACCGCGATTAAAAATAGATACATAAAAGTTAATAGAAAATGATACCTTACCCATAATTAAGCATAGATGTGAATAAATTACGCATTAGCTAAAAGTTGTAAACTAGTCTATTTAAAATATCTATATATATATATAGTCACATTTTATTTTTTATTTATTTTATTATAGTTTTTGGTGGTGTGGGGGGGTAATCAAATGTTGACGTAATTTTTTTAGGGGTGTCTATGACTTTGGAAGTTTGACAAGTTGTTGACGAGGGGGAGGTAACAATCGCCAATAATTTGTTGACATAATTAATGGACAGCCCCTTAGCGCTTTCACCACTGCCACCACTCTGGTATTGCTTGCAAATACTTTGCTCAAATTTCAAAACTATTTAGATTTAAAATGGGATTATAAAATTTCCATTCAGCGCAAAATTTATTGTTCTACAAAATGATACTCTACCATCTTCGACTCTTCATTATCCCCCCTCCCCCTATCTTTCTTCATTCAAGGGCAACGAGGAACTCCACTATTGCTCTTTCAGGCTGTGGAAACTGACATAATTATCAATAAGTATAATTTTAACAAATAAATTTTAAAGTTGAAATTAAATACTAGTCTACCTGTACAAATTATAACCTGTGCGTGTAGGCTATCTTATTTGTCAGTCCAGTGAAAAAATGTCTTAAAATAAAGTCACACGATTTTTGAAGATTTTTCACCCCCTCGTCACACGTCGTCATACAAACTTTGCCCCCCCCCCAATTTTTTTAATATGACGTCAAAAAAACAACAACAACAAACAAACAAAAAAATACTTATTTTCTATTTGTAAATGAAACAAATTAAAATCACTTTCTTCGCCCCTTACGTATAAGTATAAGGTTAACATTTGAATATTATGTAATTATTAATATCTTTGAATGAATACACACTTTAAAAATAAAAATTGAAATTAATTTGTGTTTTCTTTTGGTGTGTGTGTGTGTGGGGGGGGGGTATTTACATATACTATATTATTATAATGGGGGAGGGATCGGGTGGAAAACAACGTGTTCTCTACTTTTTTTTTAAGTTTGCTAGTCAATGAGACAAACAGATACTCTAATACTAATACAATCCTTTTGTTAAATTTAGGGGTCATACTCGTAGCGATGGTGATAGAAACACCTTTCCGTAGCAGTATGCAAGAACAAACTCATAACGATTTTTGTTCCCGTCTCGAATTTGGGTATGGAATGGGTCGCCTAAACTATCTACGAAATCCAACATACAATCAATTTTTTTAATTTAAAACTCTACCAAAAATGAAATTCTTAACATAAATCCATTAAATATTAAAGCATGCATAGGCGTAAGACTGTGTAACGTGTAGAAATAGAAGGAGAGTCTGTAACACAAAAGATAAGACAGGCCTTTTTTTTTGGGTGGGGGGTGGAAGGGGGTGGGTTGTGGGTGAATGCTTCATTGATACGTGGATTTGCACAATTTGCACGTAGTATAAAACAATTTTTGCGAGCACCCTCATTGTGGTTTTAAAATAAAAATAATAATAATTTAAAATTTAAAAAAATTCCATCATCGAGATTTGAACCCGACACCACCAACGTAATTGCAAATTCACTGCGCTTTACCAATCGTCTGGAACTGCTCATGAAGTATGTTAGTTTTTAAAACTTATAACTAATTATCCTGGAATGGTGACCAAAATAGTTTTTTTAAACATGCAGTAATCATTAAAAATTGTATAAATACATTGATTATTTAAGGTCTACTGTTTATTAAGATTGGGATTGCACACTTTTAGCCTAAATATAGTGAAATCGTCTCAATTTTTAGCCGCGGTGTATCTAGGCCAAAACTAATGGTTTAACTAGGTACACCGCGGTGGTGTAAGAAGGCCAAGGACAATGGTTTAGCTGGGTGCACTGCCGCGGTGTCCGTAGACACTTCGCACAATTTTTTAACTGGACGTCCTGTCCGTGACGCTACTAATTTTAGAAACCAGCGCACCAAATTACTGCATCAAAAAATAACTCTTCGCGAACGTCCTCATAAAATTGTTCATTTTAATAATAGTGTGCTCTGAGCGTTACGGAATGAGTGAGTCAGTCAGCACTGTTTATAACACAAATGCTGATGTCAAAGGTTCGTGCTTTGTTTGGTTAATGTTAATCTGGAAACCAAAATAATTATGATTTTGAAGTCTATATTTTCAATTTTAAAAAAAAAGCAGAGTGATGTCCCTTAGCATTACGGAATGAGTGAGTCAGTCGGTGATATTTGAGGGTGTTTATATATATAATTTCTAAGGCATTTTTCGGCTCTCTATGAAAGTATGATACTTCGGTCACGATAAGTCCATTTTGTTTATCTAGCGCCCTGTTTTCCAGATGTTTTTTTACTCATGCTAATAAATTTACTGACTGAAGATTTTTTTTTAAAAGTATTATTCATCTATTTTAATGTTCTTAGAAGATAAATAAATATTTTAAAGACAATTTTATTTCTTAATTCGTTAATAGATGTTTGATTCTTATTTTGTTTGTTTTTAAGTGAGAAATTTTCATTTGGCATATTACTGTGACAACCCGGCAAGTAGGGTGCTAGATAAACAAAATGGATGTATCTTACTCTGATTGTGTAGCTTCAAGGTCCGAAAAAAAGCCTTAGAAATTAATACAAATTACAAATTAGTGCTGTAATAGCTAAAATACAACATATAAAATGCATTTAATAAATTAAAAACGTAAGTTCTCATGAGAAAATTAAATTTCGCTGTGAAATAATATACATGTAGAAACTGCAGGATTACCAAAATTGTTAATAATCAATTACTTTTTACTTTGCACTCTGTTGATTTTTCTTTCCTTTCTGTTTCTGTCACTGTTGAAAATGTCCAGTGTTAGGCTAGGGGCCGTCCATAATCATAAATGACGTCATGCACCTGCAGGGTGTGATGTGTTTTGAGGGGGAGGGGTGTGTTTTAAGAACTGTGAAGTCACATCAAAAACAAGCAAATTGAAATAAAAGTTTCACTTATTTTAAGTTATATTTGATTGCTTACAATTTTTAAATTTAATTTTAATGCCGTTTTAAATGGCTTCATGTTTTAAATGGCTTCATGCGTGTTAGGATATTAGGTGAAAGCATTACACTAAAAAAGACCACTAGTGACAATAAAGTTATTTGAAACATGCTAATTTTCAAATAGGAGATGCAGCTTTTTGTTTTTGGGCAAAGCTTTGTGACATCATATTTGAGTGGGGGGGGGGTAACTTTTTGTGCTGAGGGGGGGGAGATGGGCCAAAGCCCCATCATGTCATTTATGGATGGCCCCTATGTAAATATTCAATGTCAATTACTACCACTATTAATATGAAAATAGTTTATAATTAATAAAAAAAAACCAAATGTTTCAGAATGAACTTGGAAAGCATTTAGCAATGATAATTTGAGGGGTGGGGATTTAAACATTTGTGGAATGCTCATTATATTTATCATGATTAATTCATTAGAAACCATTTTTTTCATTGCATAGGCATAAGTCTAAAATTTTTTAAAGAGTGAAGTTTGTATAGAATTTTATTTGCCAACACTAAAAATAATTGGTCAGCAAAGGCTTTAATTAATTAGTCTTACAATTGTTAAAAAATGATAACAAATAAATGGGAAGAATAATGTTTTCATGAAAGCATGTAATAATTTTTTTATTTTTTTTTGGTTTAAAATACCTTATCGGTAAATTTTAGATTTTTTTGGCAGTTCTTTTAGCTCAACACAAAAGTGGGAAAAAAAATTATAGTGTTTAAAGTTAAAACTGAGAACATAATTAAAAAATATAACCAGTCAAAAAAGAATTATAAAGTTGACTTTGGTGTTAAAATCTAATTTACTTTAGATTTTAAGTTTTAAGAGTTAAAAATATGCCTAAGTGGTTTTTACCATTATTGTATATAATCTAGTGTAAAAGAGATTGTTAAATAATTTTATGTAAATAAATATTTTTCAGGAGTTTCCAATATTGTGTCAGACATGCTTGGGAGACAATCCTTACATTCGTATGGTAAGCTGTATTTAGAGGATAAATGCCCATTTTCATTAACCTCTATATTTTACTCATGGATCATCGTCATCATTAGATGCCAGATCTGGACCAGATATCAGCGATCATTACGCCATTTCTGTTAGTTGCTAGGAAGTCTCTATATTGCTTACTTTCTTGATGGTGCCTATTTGTTCAGGCTTTCAAAGTTTTTATTCTCTGTCTTCCTTCTTTTCCTCATACATCTCTATCTTCCCACATAAAGCTAGTCTTGCTATTACATTTTTCCTATATGTGTGCTAGGAGTTTGTCTCTTCCTTATTGTTTTGATGAGTGATCTTGTAGCTCATGCTGTTGTCCACACCCCAGCATTTGTTTTCTGGTTAGTCCATGATATTCTCATCATCATTTTTAGAAACCACATTTCTACTACCAATATTTTCCATGTTTTTGTGAAGACCGAACATATTCCTTCAATATGCCCATTATGGTACATATTTTGGGATTCCTATTTTTCATGACACTACTTATTTTGATGAACCTGTCTTTAGATAATGCAATTCTTCTCTTTATTAGTTGGATCTGTGTTCCTTTGATATTGTATAGCCTTGTTATTGAAAAGAACTAAATAGCATGATGGTTTCGCTTTCACTAGATAGCGTCTTGGAGTTGGAGGTTGTGATTTCTTAGAGATTACCATTAACTGAGAATGACCGTTAATCCCTTCAGTTGGCTCTTTTATACCAACACATTTTTGGATATCAAATCTATATAAAAAGAAGAATATAAATGTGAAAATTAATAATGAAAAGTAATCCTGGCACAAGTCAACAAGAATTTAAATAATTAAGCTAGTGCTGTCTGATGTAACTTATAAATCATTTTTTCTGGATTAACATTTTCAAAGATATTGAATTTTTTAAAAGGTGTTAAGTTATATTTCCTAGCCTAATTTGCTTATAATTTGACATTAGTAACTTTCGTTGTTTATTCTACAGATGAAAGAAAAGTATGGCAAGGAATGTAAAATTTGTGCACGTCCATTTACCGTGTTCAAATGGTGCCCAGGAGCAAGAATGCGTTTCAAGAAGACTGAAGTATGTCAAACTTGCAGTAAAATGAAAAATGTCTGTCAGACATGTCTTCTTGATTTAGAATATGGTGAGTGTATAGGAAATAAAATTGCTCTGCGTAATCTTTAAAATAAAGTCCCACCACAAATATCACTTACATCAACATCTTTTAGTTTGTTCTTTAAATATAAAAGCAATTCAAAACTCCTCTTATCAAGTCTAAAACAAACCAAACTGGCTTTTCAGGTTTATTTATTATGGCTTTTTATACTTATTTTGCTAACTAAAAATAATTTCCTGTTTTTTTTTCCCCAGGTCTCCCTGTACAAGTGAGAGATGCTGCTCTCAAATTACAAGAAAACATGCCAAAATCTGATGTAAATAAGGAATATTACACACAAAACATAGAAAGAGAGGTAATTAGAAGGTCTTCAAAATGTTTCATTATTGTAATATTTTTACTTTTTGAGATATTTATACAGTCGAACCCACTTACCTCGAGCTCGTTTAGCTCGACCAACCCACTAACTCGACGTTTTTTATTGGAACCGCCAAATTCTCTCTTTGTCTTAGCATTTTTTCATCGGCTAATTCGATTTTTCTAAGTTGCCGAAACCTAGTACCTCGAGCTCAAAAGAGGGCCAAATTTGCAACTTAACTTGGTTAGCTCGAACCTCGTCGGTTGGCCTAGCAATGCACTCTGTCATTTTTAGTTCAAAACAGTGTTGACATCTCGCTTTTCTTCGAGACTTCCGGCTATTGTGTGATTCTACGAGATTTCAATAAAATTTACCGGATGTTTTGCGTGTGTGAATTATAATTCGACTTGTATCCATGGAGTATGTATTCACCCGAGGTACTGGACAATCACGTTAGAGGTCGTGAATCGTCATTATTTCGCAGTGTACGTTATATTATTATTAAACTTAATTCATTTTCTGATGCATTAATCATTTTATTTTTAAAGATAAACGAATATCTTTAGAAATGAAAATAAAGGTTTGTATCGAGAATCGACGGTGGTTTTTATATAATTAAATAAAAAATTATTATTCTTTTAAAAGTCTGTTGTTGTTGCTTTGTTACCAGTAAGATACGTGACTGTGACACTAACACGATGAAATGAAATCATTTCTGATGAATGATTTTTTAAAAATTTGCTTAGACTTATTTGCCGGCCGAGGTCTAACACAGTACTCACAGCCCACAGCGTGCTGTGATCAACGGTCAAGGCCAAAATAGTTTTATTTATATTACAAGTTTGATTGACTGAGGAAATTCGAGAACGTTCTGATAGTTAAGTAAGAGATATCCTGCACGTCAAAAGCATTAAACTTAAAATAACCATATTGATTTGTTTATTTGTATTTTAAATTCGCTGATACGACGGCAAACGCGACTGTGACACGGCGAAGCGTAAACTTTGACCTTTTAGCGCATGCGCAGACAATTATAAACTGGTAACTTATTTTTCATTAAATGGAATCGAAACATGACAGAGACGTAATCAAATTCCTTTACTTCGGCATAAATATGTATACATGTGTATATATGTATATATATATACATAAATTCCAGATTAGTCATAACTTTTCCCGACTTTCAAGGCCGAGAATTTATTTTTAAGAATTCCCGACTTTTTCCCGTTTTCCTGAGTGGGAACCATGGTTATATTTAAATTTTAAACGGTCCTTAAAAACGAACGGTCATTACAACCTTAGGAAAGAGCGAAGAAATATTAGGGTTCCGATACGATTCCGATTAATCATCCCTTCACTAATTAACGCTAACTAATTAATCATGTACATAAAGAAATTTCAAGCACATGTTAATATTTTGCCGCCATATTGGTTTTCATTTTAACTCGATCATCGGTTATCTCGACGCCATTTTTCATACCCCAACGCCGTCGACTTAAGCGGTTTCGACTGTAGTATATAAGAGAGTTTGTAATACTGTTCATATTTTGTTACCAGATTACTTCGCACACAAGATAGTTTTACTTTGTTGATCTTGTTCAATTTTACTGTTGAGCACAATATTTTGTTAAAAAATTATCATTCATAAAAGTCATACAGAAACTACCTTTTCAATTACTAAACAACATAATTATTTAATGAGAAATGTGAAAAATATACATGATAATAAATATGATTATTAATTTTAATTTTTTAGTTTATCTTTCATAACTTTTTTTCATAGATTGCCAATACTGATGGCATTTCTCCTGTTGGAGCCCTTGCAGGAAAAGCTCAAACACCCAGTGATATGTTACTAAAGCTGGCTAGAACAACACCATACTACACGAGAAATCGGCCACATATCTGTTCATTCTGGGTGAAAGGAGAGTGCCGTAGAGGACAAGAGTGTCCTTACAGGTTAAGATAATTATCTCTACTGACCAAACATGTTGAAAAAGTAGTCGACCGTTAATATTTTTTTTTAAATTATCAGACCAGGCTTTACAGTTTGGAATTCATTATCTAACTTTAAGTTATGGTGATATATATTTAATTAAGGAGAACAGCTTCAAACAATATCTCTGTTAAGGTAATTAAGTGGGTAGAAAGTTGAAAACTTTTTTAAAAAAAATACATTTAAGAAGTAATCTTTACTTGTGCTGATTCCAATAAGTCAAATCATTCATCAAGTATTGCATACCTTTTGTTCTCAAGGCACGAGAAACCTACAGACCCTGATGACCCACTGGCAGATCAAAATATCAAGGACAGATTTTATGGTATGAATGATCCTGTAGCCAGTAAGCTGCTGAATCGTTACAATAGTTTGCCCAAGTTGGAGCCACCCGAAGACAGAACTGTGACAACTCTATATGTTGGCAACTTAGGTGATAAAGTTGGAGAAAAAGACTTAAGGTAATCTGTTCAATCCTTATTACATTAATAAATTTTTTTTTAAATTCTCTGTCATTAGTTTATATATATTAATCTTGATGGTTTATGTTTAATACTGTAAAATATACTTTTAATATTATTTTTTTTAAATGTTAGAAAAAAATGGTCCACGTAGTCAATAGTTTTATTTTTCCACAGAGACTATTTTTACCAGTTTGGAGAAATTCGTTCTATAAACTTGGCCAAGCAGCAGTGCGCCTTTGTCCAGTTTACCACCAGAGCTGCTGCTGAGGCAGCATCAGAAAAAGCTTTCAATAAGCTTATCTTGAATGGACGTCGGCTTAATATTAAGTGGGGTAGATCACAGGGACAGCAAGCTGTTCAAGGCAAGAAAGAAGAGACCTTGGCCTTGACTTCCCTAGAGCCAGTTCCAGGGTTGCCACAAGGTGGGCATTTTAGATTTTTAAAGCTAATGTCTTTTTTATCTGTGGGACTCAACAGACAACTTGTGTGTAGCATTGATCAGAAAAGTTCAATAAAGCTTTTTAAAAAACACTCCTTAGCAAATGCACATGATAAAAATATTTTCATTATTACGTTTAAAATAAATGTGTATGTTTATCAAAATATGTGTTATAACATGTATCTATCATTGTAAGTTATTTTAAGATTTTTAAATGCACTTAATTATTAACTGTGTATTGTAGCTCTTCCTATGCCACCCGAAGAACTGACCAACAACTACTTCAACCTGGGTGGGCCTGGTCCCGGTGGACTACCTCCATTTGGTATGCCGAGAGGTCCCCTAAGAGGTGGACCCAGATTCCCACACATGATGAGAGGTCCTCCACCAATGCCCTTTGGAGGAATGCCTCGAGGTCCACCACCACCTGGTATGCTGTTTTGTTTCTTTCATTTCATTAGAGCAGGCCTAACATTGCCCTTCTGTTGCTGCCTTTGTCCTTACTGACAGCATTCCTTGATTCTGTTACAGAAAGTGTTCATTATTCTTGTATATCTTAACTCATTTGCTACTAAGCGCAATAACCAAAACATACCCTGAAATACTAAGCAAAGGGAGATTATTCTCAAAAACATGCACCCCCATGTTAAATAAAAATATTTTTAAACACCTAAATGAAATTTTAAAATAACAAAAAACACACCAAAAAACAGAAAATTGAATGAGCTTTTAAAAAATGTATAGGTTGATGCACTTTAATTCACAAATATATTTGAAATAAATCTTGAAAAGTGTTTTTTGAAAATTTACATCGCAGTTTTGGGATGCGACCTCCGTTGTTTGTCACCTTTTTGTCCATTTATTGACTCATTAAACTTTTAGAAACATCTTATCCACTGACCAATACAATTTTGTAATTGGTTACTTGAGTCTAATCATGATGTCAATGTAGAGAAATTTATATATATCCTCATTAGTAACCTCCTTCCACTGGGTGTCTTTCTTACCCTTGGCTGTTTGCTGCGGTTCAGCGTATCTGTTTGTTTCAGCAACTAACAACTCTAACAGGGCAGAGTTCATGAAAAGCTTGTAGTAGTCTATGATTTCCCCTATAATTTCATTAAATTGTCTGTAACACTAATCAAATTGTCTGACCAAGATTCAGTGACAGTATCTCCTTCATTTCATAACTCTCATTAGCGTCACTGTCACTCTGATTATGATTAGAGTTAAGAAATAATTATTATCAGTATCACTATCACTAATTTCAACATCTGATTTCTCATAGTTTAAATTATTAACTGCTGCATAATTAAACGTTGAAGCAGCAATTAAAGAGTCAAGAAAATGAAAGGCCATTGTATAAGAATATTCAGAAACCACACTATCAAATTTCACCAAATACAGTCCGACTTCTAAGCCACACAGCTTTTGAACAGTAAATGACATAAACATCCGTTTTTTTAAAAACGAAATCAGCTATGTTTCTACTTTTTAAAAAGCCGAGAGCTATTCGCACGGTAACAATGCTTCTCGCGGGATCATTTTTTATATGCGCGTTGCTAGCCGCCATGTCACATTTGGGCGCATTAGTAGCGACGGGGGGTATGTCGCATTAGTAGCGAATGAGTTAATTACAAAAATCTTTACATTTTTCCTTGGTCTGACTACTTAAATAAGTTTCATATAAAATTTATAATTTTTTAGGTAGGCATTTTAATTTTTTTAACGAGTTAAGGGTTTGTAAAAAAACAAACAATATTATTTTATTCGGCATTGCACATATATTCTTTGGCTTTATTGGGAATAAAATCTATTTAAGGACACTCCTGTAAATCATCCAAAATTTATATTGAAATGTATGTTACTTAACTCTTTTTCTCCGGAATTATTTTCCTCATTCTGACGGAATTATCTATTCTGGAAATTTGTCGCGGGCTACCATGCTATCTTAAAATGTTAATAACTTTTTTATTATTTAGCAGATAATGATATATTTGGTATTGAATTAAAGGGAAAAGAATGAAGTTTTCAGGCATCACAGACTCATAACTTTATTTTAATAAAATAATATGATTTTGTTTTAGTGAAAATAAAAAAAATAATTAAAAAACACCACATTTGTTTTACAAAACCTCTTTCAAAGTCACAAAAATTTAGATTTGTATCCAAAATGTAATAAAATGGTGTTTTATCTGAACTATATTCATATTTACACCAAACAGAATTAATTTCACATTAAAAAAACAAACAAATAAAAAATTAGAGCTCAATATCCATGGTCACCTATACAGGAAAATAATTGGAAAATTGAAATGTTTACACTGGAACTGGAAGCTATACTGTGTGTTGCAACTAGAAATTATTTAAATTCTATTTAAAATTGAACTTAATTTTAGTGAAAAAGTTTAGCAGCTTTCAAATTAGACTCTACATTGTCTAAATTATTATTTGTAGTAGAAATATTATCAGTTCATCCAGGCATTTGAGAGGGGGGGGGTGGGGCTTGTTGTTTACCAAAAGATGACCTGTCAATTTCACTAAAACTACTAGTACTAAGCGTATGATCCATCGGAAATTTAAAATTACTATGTAAATCATAATTAAAAAGAATACCTTTTTCTTGTTCATCATCGTAGTATTTAAAATAATATTAGATCGATTACCAGATGCATTGGTTGAATATCCACGTTTGTAAACAAACGTAAAAACGAAAATAAAAACAAGCCTTTCAAACGCTTCTTTTGTGGCGAAAATACATTCAAATAAAGAATTTCCGACTTTTTTATTCAAGGGAAATCATTCTAGATTACAATAAAACTAATTTTCGTTTAATAGTTAAGGAAAGAAACGAAACAATTCAGTTTTAATAAATCAACGCTGGCATCGTTGCTACGTCTGAAACGTCCTTTTAAAATCAACGATGGTAGCGTTGTTCCGGAGAGAAAGAGTTAATTAAGACCCAGCTTTAAAAAAATTGATTTTCAATTATTTTTTAAAGTATTTTTTTTTACAAATTGGAAATTATTACAAAATACGTTTGTCATCTTTGCAGGAATGCGCCTCCCCCCACCACCTCCTGGCATTCTACCAATGAGGCCACCACCCGGCCTTATCCCAAGTCAGCAGCAGCCACAGCAGCAACAACCACCGCCTCGGGGACCAGCTCCTGTTCACTACCCATCTCAAGATCCCACCAGAATGGGTGCTGTCAAGACACAAGCAACCGCTAGTTGAAACTGAATAACTTTTACAAAGAAACAGTTATAAAAATAATGTACAATATCAGTGTTCCAACAGTATGGTAGTATCCAGTTACTAGTGCTTTGAGGAATTCATGATGACAGAATGCAGTGACATGGTAGGTGGGTGGAGAGGGTGGTCATAGGTAGTTATTTATGATAATAAGACTTTCTCATATACAATATGGTCAAGAATCAAATTTATCAATGGAAATTCTGAAGTTACCCAAAAAAAAAGTTTCCTTATTTAATTTAAGCCTAAACTACAGGGAATCAATAAATCTTTCCTTTTTTTTAAAAAATAGCAATGTTATTTTATGTGTACCATTTTATGCAGCTTTGTGCAAATTTTTAATTTTCACCAGAATATAGCTAAATAATAAACACAATGTTTTATTTTATAAATACTTCTTTGAATTTGTTCTTCACAAATATTGATAACAAATGCTGGTGATGTTTTGTGTTTTTATGATATGAAACATATTTTTGTTTGCTTTTTGTTTAACAATTAGGCATTTCTTTAGAGATACTAATATACACTTCATATTATCAGATGAGGTTTTACAATACATGGTATATAATAATTACTTTGAAAGAAAACGAGGACCTCTCTTTTTTTCATGCAAGGTTGAAGGTCTTGTCTACAGTGAAATAAGATTACAAAATTGCAAAGCATGTCTATCTCTTCTTTTTTTTGTGTGGTTACTGATCAATTGTTGAGCAATCAACGAAGGGTTCTTCATTTTAGTGGAATATGTTAATAAAGGTCTTGAGAAAGACTCTGACAGTTATTGTTTTAGTAAGACAAATAAAGGTTCAGTTGAACACACTGTCAATTTCAGTATTTCTTTTCTCTGCTTTTCATTTACCTTAATGGTTATAAACAGTCGTATGAATGGATTTCTCTTTGAAGTATTTTATGACATATTTAACAGGCCAGATTATCCTCTTCGGAAAATAAGATAAACCCCAATCAGGATTAACCCCTGTCAGAATTAACTCCATATGGGTCTAATCTTCCCCGTTTCAAAGAAATTAGATTTTTTAAAATATGTATTTTTTCTGAATATTGAATGACCCCCCAAAAAACATATTCAGTTGTCAATTATCTGAATGTTTTAATGTTATGGCCAACCCCTGGGGACATTTGTGGTCAGTTTAAAGACTTAGTCTCATTATGGTTACTGAATGCAGGTAAAATATAAAATAATTTCTTTGCAGATACATTATTTGTATTTAAGTTCTTTTCTCAAGCAATTCAAAATCTATAGATTGTTTAAAATTTGTTACATTTACATTAACTGATGATAATTATAAATTGTATCCTTGACACAAATAATATTCATGTGAACATTTATTGTTCACTTCAAAGGGTATATAAAAAAAAACACTTTCAAAACTCTTTTTTTTTAAAATTTATGCTGAAAGATTTTAATCACAGTTACTGTATAACATGAGTAGGCAATCTGCTATTCTCTGGAATATTTAATGCTGTCTGCATGACCTAAGAATAGGGTTAACGATTTTTTTATTTATTTTTGGGGGTAAGATTTGCAAATAGAGCATGATGAACTGAAATAGGGGTTAAAATAATCAATATACAACTAGCTGAACCATCACGGATCACTCAAGAGTTGCAAAGATGTCAGAAGAAAGAAAATTTAAAGAAACCAAAGGGTTGTAATTCGCGGGAGTGTACTCATGGTTTCATGGCAATTTGATAAATAAAATACTATTTATATAGCTTATATAAGAAAAAGGAAAGCATTAAGGGCCACAGGCACAAACAGTGCAAGGTGTAAAGTTTAAAACCCCTGCAGATTTCAGTCTGGATCACAATGAAGTCATGGTCATTAATTTAAATCGTGTAAAATCGAATATAACATTTTTGGCCCACCGCCCCCAATGAGTGGTAACTTTAAATTTAACTTTTAATATATAAATAGATTTAGCATAATTAACCAAAAAAATATTAAATCACGAACGTGTTATTGATAAAATTTAAGAAAAATATGTTTTTCAAAAATTAAATTTGTTAAGTCCATAATGGCAGTGGTCACGAACCCCCGGGCCGCGAAGCGGTGCCGGTCTGTAGAGGAAATGGTACCGGGCCGCCAAGAAACAAAATTATTTTCTTTGTTTTTAACTGAGATCTATTTTTCTCAGAATTGTACGACTTTCCAAATACAAATCCTTGGAGTATTTTGAAAAAAAAAGCGGTGGCTAACCGTATTGCTAGGGATTAAAAAAGCCATTGATGAAATCTCGTCCTCCACTGAAGACATTTGCCGTGAACTTTTAGGAGAGGCTGTTATTTGAAAGATCACACGTGTGCCTTTTTCAGCTAGCACTGTCACTTGAAGCATGGAAATAGCCGAAGAAATTGTGACACGATTGAGGATTGATTTATCAATATGGTACGCACTCCCCAGATATCGATAGCATGGCAATACTAATTGTCCATGTGCGATTCTTTAACAGAAGGATGTACATGAGGATTTGTTATGCGCACTATATTTTGCCACCAACAACACAGCGGCAGAGCTATTCAAGTCCCTGGTTGGTTGTATATTAGGACAACTAAACAGGTGTTTTCGTGTTGGCATATGCATAAACGGAGCTGCTGTCATGACCTGGCGATTGACTGGTTAATCTATTAGGATTAAGGAGGCTGCACCTGAGTCCTGAGAGTGAATCTACGCACTGAATCATCACAGGGAAATGCTGGCTGGCCAAAAAATCTCACAGGAATTTACATGTATGATTGATGTTAAACTTATTTATGTCATCGAATCACAAGCCTAATACTGGAACCTGTTTGAGCAGCTTTGTGAGGAAATGGAAGCAGAGCACAAATGTCTTTTCTTGTACACAGAAGTAAGACGGTTATTCAAAGAAATATTGCTAAGCAGAGTATTAGAATAATGAGAGCAATTGCAAAGACTCGTATTAGAAAAGAAGTCACCGAGGGCAGCACATTTCAATGCTAATATATGGGTCGCAAAATTGGTTTACTTATGTGACTTATTCAGCCTGCTCAATGAACTATAATCTGTTCCTTCGGGTGGAAAATTACACATTTTTTCATTCAAGTTGGCAGACAAAGTACCATATTTTGTTCAGACAAAGTACCTGGGTTTTAAAGTAAAACTGGCATTGTGGGGACATCACGTGATCTGGTTCAAACATTAGCTGGGATTTTAGGCTTGACCACAAAGGCGTAACTGGGTTTTTGACGCCCTTGACTAATTTATTTTTGGTGCCCTTGATAATTGACAAGTGTTAGCTTTGCGACTTTTTCAATTGTTAGAAAAAAAAATTGAATGTCTCTTATTTTATTTATGAAAACAATTACGTAGTCAGTGACCGTCAAACAACGTCTACGGCGGATTAAAGAGGTGCTGAACGGGCTAAAGCCAGGGGCCCCCGATGATTTAGGGGCCCCCAAAATTATTATTTTCTATAATAAAGGTGGGCAAATGTTTGCATGAAGCCTTGAAAATATAAATAAATTAATAAAATCTCATCTACTTATCAAGAGAAAATGTCGAAGAGTGTGAAATACAGAAATCGTCATCATTTGTAATAATATCTAGGGAAACCTAGCTTTAGAAAAACAATCGACTTCTATTTAGTTTGGAAAACTTACGACAAAAAACTTTGACATAGTAGAGCATAATTCAATAATCGAATTTTTAACCAACTTCCAAGTTAGTACACTGTTTACGGGTTTCGACGCTTCGACTACACTACAGACAGACTGCAGTAAGAAGTAGATATTCGAATAAATATGTAATTAAATACTAGTAACGTATATACTCGTTCTAAAGCCGACTTTTTTGGGACAAAATCTAGGGGAAAATGTTGTCGGCTTACGAGAGGGTCATAGGTGATTTCTGTATGTACATTAAATATCGGTGTCCCTAATTAACCTGAATTACATGTTGCGTTCCGTTATTAGCTAAATACCATTCATTCCTGTTGAGCGATTCATCAAGTTAATACCAATTAAGTCCCATACTGGATCAGGAATTGCCCAAATTATTTTTAATATTTTGGAAGAAATTGACATTCAAATTCAAGATTGCCGTGGACAGTCATACGACAATGCTGCAAGTATAAGTTGGAAGTAAAACTGAGTCCAGACTATCCTTCGTGAGAAGTGCAGTGTTGCTCATTATGTGCCGTCCACAGCTCATTCCCTTAATTTGGTTGGGAAAAGTGCAGCAGAAGGTTGTCCTGCTGCAACCAGATTTTATAAAAATTTTTATTTACTTATTTTTTCATTCTGCAAAATCTTTATACCTGGCTTGTTGCATCTATTCATCGTTGGCAGGGTCTTCAAAAACAATCGAAAAGGTTACATGTTAACAAAGCCTTGTCTGACACAAGATGGTCAGCCCGACATGATGCTGTAAGATCTGTTAATAAATAATACCATGAGAATATTGCAGGACTGGAAGAATTGGCAACTGACGACAATCAGCCGCCTGACAGTCGACTTGAAGCATTTCGGAAGGAACTTGAACAACTGAAACTCGCTATTTTACTTGAAATTTGGGACACAATTTTAAAATGGTTTCAGAAAATGAATGCATCCCTTCAAGATACATTTGTTGAAATATCTTCTTGAGTTTGTTAAAAGACAGCGTTCTGAATTTGATTTCTATGAAGAAAAAGGAAAGGATATGTCCGTGGAGAAAGAGTATAAACAATCTTCAATGTGATTAAAGAAAGAGAAAGTGTCATCTTGATGAAGAGACATCAGCCGAAACAGTATTTTCTCCGAGACAAAAATTCAAGGTTGAGGTATTTCTGGTATTCATTGACAAACTTTCTCCAGCCCTACAACATCAGTTAGATGCATATAAAGGCATCCATGAGAAATGTGGCTTTCTTACAAACCTTACGGAGCTCAGCAATGATGCCATCCGAGGGGCAGCAGCCAAGTTAATGGAAGAATATTCAAGTGATTTCGAAGACTGCTTTCCTTCAGAATTAGTCTAATTTTCAGAACTCTTCAAAAAGTTTATTGTCCAGCCCCAGGGTCAGGAAAAGGAAGTAGCACAATGTGAAACTCAAAATACATGCACAGAGCTAAATATGTTGCTGTTTTTGAATGAGCTAAATTTTACACAGTCCTTTCCAAATTTACACATTGCACTTCGCATGTATCTCCCGTTGATGACATAAAAGTGCAGCTGAGAGCGATCATTTTCAAAGTTGAAAAAAATAAATTATGAAATTAGAAGTTGCATAGGACAACAAAGACTGAGTCAGCACTCTCTAATGAGCATTGAAAGGGAAATCGTAAGCTCACTTAATTTTACTGACTTGATTAAAAATCTCGCCGTGAGAAAAGTTCGCAAACGAAGGTTCTAAAGATTGAAATAAATAATAATAAATATTTTAATGAAGTGTGGATTCGTGTAACTTTATATTAATTTAATTGACTTCTATTTAATTTTTTGTCTTATTACACCCTGCATTACAAGTTACACAGTCTTATATTAGACTGCTAGTGATCATTTTATTTAAAATTACGCTGCCTGGACAGGGCCCCAGTTTGAATTGCAGCCAGGGGCCCCGAGCAGTCTTAATCCACCCCTGTACAACGTGAATATAAAAGATGCAAAAGACAAGAACAATACTAATTTACAGTAAACAGTTTATTATTTACTATAAAAAATCAAATAAATTGGTGGATAAAACAGTTAACTAGATATTGTTGCGTTAATACAGACTACATCAATAAATGAAGTACCATGTATTATAAATAAAAACAGTAGTGTTAATGTGTCATACTCACTATCTCATACATAACGATAGAAACAGTTAAAAGTAAATTTAAGTAACACTCCACCGATCCACTCCTCTGTCCTATATCAAAGGTTCAAAGCTTAACTTTTCTTGCTTTAATGTTTGCAAAATTAGGGATTATTTCATCGAAGTTTATTTGACTGGTAAGTTCACTTTCGATGGAAAGAAGAGCTAGAGATGATGTACGTTGTTGACATGACGTCGATCTCAAGTAAATTTTGATAACTTTTAGTTTGCAGAAACTCCTTTCAGCAGTGGGTACTGTAGTTGGCATTGTAAGAAATGCTCTCAGAGCTTGTTCGATATTCGGTTACGATTCTAACAATTCCCATGTAGCGAGAACATTTAGAAGATGTAAGTGAAAATTTTCATTGGGTTTTTTGTGTGTGTGTCTATTTTGCAATAGTTCAATCATTTGGTGTTTAAAGCATTTTATTTCAATTATAAATTGCTCTTTATTTATTTCAAGATATTTGCCTGATAATAAAACAGCTTTAGATTCTAAATCTGCCATTGCACAAAATTGAAGCTCTTTGCAAGTCAGAAAATTAAAGTCTTCTGCTATTTTTTTCAGAGAAACGAATCCGTCTTTTAACTGCATCAGTATTGAATCAATGATTGCAAAAGAGAAAAAAATGAATTTACCCAAGTTAGGTCCCTCATCTTCGGCATGCTCTCCTGGTATTCATTTTCGTTTTGCTTTCCTTTTTTAAACTGGCTCAATTTTCATTTTAATACACGTTTCTTCAATTTTGGCAAAAATGTTATAGATTTCGTTAGTTCTTAGATCTTCAAAGTCATTTAAAAGTCCCCTTATTAATAACGATGATCGATAAATATCCTGGTCCTTTTTTTTGTCAGTGGTATATTGACTTTGTTTATCTTTTCCAATATCAAATTCCAAATAGTTATAAACGCAATGAACTTGTAACTATTGATGTCATGGTGCAATGATTTAGCAACTGATAATGTGACACCAAGTAAGGGATTATCCTTCATTTCAATTAATACTAAAATAATTTGCTCCAGATGCTCATATACAGCACTTACAGAATTTGCTTTGGAACACCATCTTGTGTCCGCATGCTTCTTTAGGCTGATTTTAGTGACTGTTTTCCCATCTACTAGTTGACGAGGAGGAAAAAAACTGTACAATGCATGCCTGTATAGTTCCGAAAAATGTCAAAACATCTGCATCAATGCTGGCCGCGTGCACTCCTACCAAATTAAGACTATATTCACAACACGGGATATACCGAGCAAGCAGATTCTCTTTTTGAAGTATGGCTTGAAATCCATTGTACTTCCTTGCCAAGTTGGCCCCATTATCTTAACCTTGGCCACGAAAATCTTCAAGTGATAAACGATTTTGATTTAATGCTGCTTTAATTTCCAAGGCAATTCCTTCTCCTTTTTTTTACTGTTGTGTTTATGAAACTGACGATCCTCTCTTTAATAGTATATTCTTTATGTGACAATTTCACATACCGAATAATTTCAGTTAATTGGTCTTTGTGAGATACATCCGGAGTGCTATCAAATATTATACTATTATATTTAGCTTCTTGAATTTTCTTTTATTATTTCACTTTGTACTTTCGCTGATAACAAATTAATAAATTCATTCTGGATTGTTTGCGACAATTAGCTTAGTGTGATTTTAGTATGCGCTTCTAGGCAATTTTTAAAACCAACATCAAACTGACTTGCAAATTTTATCAGATTCAAAAATATACCTCCATCTTGTTCTGGTCCTAAAAAAAGCTAAGTTATTTTCAGCACAAAACAATATACATTTTAATATTATGGTCATTGCATGGCGCCATATCAAAATTTCGCTTTTCAGTGCTACTTGTGCAAAGTAGTCAATTAGTCCACCCTTTGCAAGCTCTTTTTCTAATAATCTCAATTTCGTAAATTTGTTTATGTGTTGCCACAAATTTTCGTGATTCTGAATATGTGGGTTTAGATGTTTCCAGTCCACAAATACATCGGACTGACAAAATGGAATATTATGTACACCAGCTTTAGCGGCGCCCTTTTGAACTGGCGCAGGCCGTCGCCCTTGGCAACTGCCCCAATGCCAAGCCGTTTTTATGTCACTGCTTGACCAAGCCTGAGCATTTATTCTCCCAGTTGGTGCACGATTACCTATTTTTGCGTTTAAAAGAGTTTGAGTGCTACTTCCCAGCGACTAAAGACCAACGAACTGGTAAGGAATGGATCCGCGAGCCGTTTGCTAACAAACTAAGCGAATCTAGAATGTCTGTGCAAGAAGAAGTTCAAGCCACTAGAGATTTCAAAAGACGACAACAAATTTCCGTAGTTCTGGATTATTTAAGTATAGCGGAATATCCTGAGATTGCTATAACCGTTTTTAAATCTATATTGCCACTTCCACCATCTTATCTGTTTGAAGACAGGTTTTCTGCAGCGACAGCAACACACTCAACACAAAGAAACAAGCTTAAAATAAGCAAAACGTTTCGGGTATCATTGTCTCTTATTACCACCAAATGGAACCTTCTCGTTGCAGAACAAGCTCAGTGTTCTCATTGATTTAGAGCTCTAGTGAGTTAAAATGTTAAATCACTTTATAAACATTGTATGATGTAACAGCATTTTATTTTGAAGGCATGTAAAAATACTATTACATTAAAATTATACAAAATATGACCAATTACGTCCACCCTTACCCCCCTCCCCCTCCGCGGTAAAATTTTCAAAAAGTGACCGAGCCGAGGCGAAAATAATGTATGGGACCACTGCATAATGGCATATAATTGCGGCACCACAATTGTGGAGGGGACCACTGCATAATGACATATAATTGTGGCACCACAATTGTGGAGGGGACCACTGCATAATGGTATATAATTGCGGCACCACAATTGGTGAGGGAACCACTGCATAATGGCATATAATTGCGGCACCACAATTGTGGAGGGGGCCACTGCATAATGGCATATAATTGCTGCACCACAATTGTGGAGGGGACCACTGCATAATGTCATATAATTGCGGCACCACAATTGTGGAACAGTTTCCAGAATTTTTTTAAGAGTTTGAAAACAAACTACATTTTTTTTAAAAATTGAAGACTTAAAATAAAATAAAATTTGGTATGTCTTAGAACAAAAGAGTGCAATGAGCATGCTAGTCCAATATGGATGATGTTATTGCTTTAGAAAGAAAGAAAAAAATGTATTCATTCATTCATATATTTTTCTTTATTTTTATCCTATCTATTCGCGTTTCCAAGGAAGCAAAAACAAAGAATACACTGAACAAATCAGTTGACCGTATATATCCGTATTTAATTTTATTTATATCAATATACATAATTTCCAATGTATGTCCCGTCCCGTCTGTCCTGTCCGTGACGCTACTAATTTTAGAAAGCAGCGCACCAAATTACTGCACCAAAACATAACTCTTTTCGAACGTCCGCATAAAATTGTTAAAAAGAGAAATAAATGAATAAAATAAAAATAAATAAAATAAATGAAAGTTCTGTATTACGTTATTTTTTAATTTGATGTGTATTTATTTTGAAAACTTCCGTCGTTTTGACGGGTGATAAACTAGTTATAACATAATTTATTTCTCTACTCTTCCAGTAACAATAGGAATCGCCCTTCGGAACACACACCGCGAAGACCAGAGGACCCACGTGACCCACTCTCACTTGACAGCCTCTAAAATCCCACGGGAGCGACCGTGTACATTGTAGTTCAGAACGTGTTCACATGACCCACGCCAACGTCCCCTGAAATGACTTGTTGTTATGCTTTTTGAGGATAAGATATTTTTTACACACTTATGATACAAAGAATGTTGAATGTTCTCTTGTTGAGATCTCTCATAAAAATATCGCAGTAAACGGGAACCCGGATACCTGTTGCGTGCGATTACCCGGGTAGTAAAATTCCGCCAAGGTACCCGTGGAAATGTGGCTACAGTGTCTATATCAGGGGTGGCCAGACCTGTAGCCTGTAGTAAGCGAGAACCATTTTTATTAATATTCAAAAATTTTGAGAGCCCCATTGAGACATTATCGCACAAATCCCCACCAATGTTCCTTTTAAGCTGTGTGGCTGTGCAGATATCTGACCGACGCCGCGCAGCAGTTTAGAATTATCGCGCAGCAAATTTTGTAAAATAATGCAGACAAAGTGGATGTTGTGTAACTTTGCACACGAGTTATTTTATTTTGCACACGGGCCAGTGAACCTTAGATAGAACAACGGTTCCCACTCACAATGAAAAATTCCTTTGGTGATTCATTTTTCAAAATTATTGTTTATTTGAATTTAATGAATTGAACATTTCAATTGTTTTAATCATAACGGTATGTTGAAAACATATTTACGTTGCTGTTACTCTATAAACAAACATTTAAACATGAAAATTTATGAATAGAGACACGTTGCATAAGACTCACTGTGAACATTAATTGTTATGATTATGGTAAGAAGCCTTTGACCTAGCAAGTTAAAATTTCTTTGAATCTGGTTGGTATTTTGTGGATTTTTATCGAAACGGAAACAATTGTTTCAACGGCTTACATCACCAACCACTTACAAACCAATCGCTTCCTTCAACTTTTTAAATTTAAATAAGCCAAAAATATTTTCAACCCTGTCCAGATTTTTTTTTAAACGTTCATTTATTTTTGTTATTACAGTGAAAATCATTGAGCGACTGATAATTATTTTTGTTAAAACCCAATAATAGATTATGTGTTTTTTAAAGTACGGTGAGGATAGGAGTGGAGGGGGGTGGGTAGATAAACAAAATTGGCTCGTCTGTCTCTACCGGTAACTCAATAATTCGGTGTATCTCAAAGGGAAGTTAGCGTCCTGTCATATAATAAAAGCAGGGGTGTTATTAATAACACACAATACCAAACCCTTTTAATTTTCTGGGGTGCGTTCGTGTTTTCCTCATTCATTCAAAGAACCTAAATCTTTCAGTGTTAATAGCTTTTTCTTTAATGTTCAGGGAAAAAAAGGTGTATAAAAATACTTTGAATTTTGCTGGGACCCTATTTTACTTCCCGTTGACAGATATTTCTTCTTAAGCTTTTTCCTGTTAATCGTATTTCACAGCATATATTTCAAACGAAAATTTTTAATTTGATCAATAGTTCGCGAGCGCGGACACAGAAGTGTCGCATGCGGCTCGCGAGCCGCAGTTTGGCCACCGTTGGTCTATATTAACGGAAGCTAAACTTCGTCTCGCAAGCGGATTTTTTTGTGTTTACATTGCGGCTCGCGAAAAAATTATCAAATGAAAATTTTAAGTGACAAATATATGCTGTGAAGTACATCTAAGGAGGAATTTCTGTCAACGGGTAATACAATACGGTCCCGACATACAATGTA
Source organism: Ampullaceana balthica (assembly GCA_944989445.1). Lineage (NCBI taxonomy): Eukaryota > Metazoa > Mollusca > Gastropoda > Lymnaeidae > Ampullaceana > Ampullaceana balthica. Next base: position 48,551 of record CALYLW010000531.1, on the reverse strand, counting down.
TTTTGATACTTCTTTTTTTCTCTTAAAATGAAACAGAAATCGCAAACACAAAAAGATTTTGGTTTTTTGAATGAATCATATAAGTAAAACAAAACATCTCTGCCGAAAATAAGGATGGACTACATAGAGATAAAAGAGGCCGTGTTTGTCTTTGTTAATAAAAACACCCCTGCTTTAACACTAACATCCTTTGAAATACTCCGATGACATTAGGTTTCCGATTGAGACTAGCCAATGTTGTTTATCTACCCCCCTCTCCTTCCTCCACTCCTATAACCCGCACACTTTCCATTCGAGTGTGTTTTTTGTGTTCATTGCCACGTGTGCCTAGCCTAAAAACTGATTTTTATACACCCAAAGTTGTCAGTATACAGTCAATAAATTAAATTGTTACTAACAGTGTAAGATGGGTTAGACGTTGGCTGTGTGGCTACCGTGTGAAATGAGGTACATGAATCGTGGCTAGGTAGCATTGTATAGCGGTCATGACAGGAAAATTATGCGACGTTTCGAAGGGGTAATCCAGGTACCCGTTTGAAATTTGGACGGGTACCCGGGCAGCTTTTTTCAACAATATTGACAGCCCTATTCATAATAACCTATTATGCACACTATATCAACACCATGATGCAATTCATAATAACCTATCACAGAAGAAACACGGCAAATTGTTTCTCAACAACAAGACAAGCGAACGATAAAAAAATGAATTTTGCCAAGTATCGGATATCAGGCTACAAAATAAAGGAGCGATTTCATCAAGGATAAATAAATCGAAAGTATGTTGGGCTATATTTAATGTGTAAACGACTTTTAAAAAAAATAAGAATACAAATATTTTTTTTGAAAGTTATCCCTGTATTCTTCTCTAGCTTCATTGAATCCTACATCTCATTTAGAGATAAACAATGAAGTTTTATCCAATGATTATTTATCACTTTCCTCCACTACATCGTATTAAATTTTAAAAAAGAGCGCGATTTTTTTTCTAGTAGCGCTTTACTGAATCTACTACAACCAATAATATTTTTTAAGACGAAAAACACAGACTGTTGAAAAAATTTGTGTAAAGACTTATGTTTTAATTAAGAAAATTAATATGCTGGTCGTTAACAAACGCACTCTAAAGTACAACAATGGAATGTCTACTAAATTAGACTGCTGTTAGAGGTATTGATCGTTTGAAAACAAACATCTATTCAACTGACAAATAGATAATTCTTGTTTTTTCAAAACACCCCCCCCCAAAACAACAACAACAACAAAACAACTATACATTATTCCAATATTTAGAAGACTTAATTTGAGACTTCCGGTTGTTCAAAATGGCGGAACCTAAATTTCTCTGCTGTCATTAAAAGACAAAAACAATCAAGCGCTGGAGAAATAAACAACATACAAATGCAAATTAAGGAAATTAAAGTTTTCAAGGAACTGATCTTCGAAATGAATTCCTTCAATGCTCGTCTGGTTGTATTTTACTTGGTTTTGTCATTTTGTGGCTGTTAATACTATTAATATTAATCCGGAAGTTGTCTCACAGCTCTCACCAGTGGCTCATAGAAACTGCAACGTGCGCAGTAGCCACACCCCGGGCAACGGCTTCGACTGGCTTGCTAAACCTGGTGAGGGTAGCCGACGGGTCTCAAACCCTCGGTGATCTAGATATGTCTATCTATGCACGTGAAGACTGGATTCGGTGGACAGAGCGGAGGAACCACTAGTTGGTCAACGGTCAAAAAGGCGAATCTCAGCAAAGCGTTGTGGAACGCTAAGGGCATGACAAGACACACAGGACATCATGGCCATCCACTGCACCCGTTTCCATCACCAGCCGTCTCGACTTAGTCCTGCCGCTGGATAAGATGGCCTCGGGCGAGAGAGTGAGATCGACGAATTGCGCAACTCCTTCTCACTTAAATCCAAATCACCGCGCAAGTCACTTTTGTCATCCATCCCATACCAGCGGTCTACAACCCTCGGATGACTAGAGTGGTCCTCGTCGTATCGACGGACGAACGAACATATATAACATTTAGAAGACAAAAAAAAGACTCTTTTGTGAAATAACAATTCCTCGTCATTACATGCAACTTAAATGAACTTGATCGACCTGAACTCACCATTAAAGTTAGGAAGGATGGAAAAAATAAAACAAATCCTTTGTTACCTAGTGTGAACAAATTTACCAGGGTGATCGCTTTAGAGTTACCCAATCTAAATGACCCCCAATTCATGGATTTAACGTTAACGGTTGATTTTGTTTTCTTTTTTTTTCTTTTTTTTTCGCTAGAGAATATTTAGAGAATATGTCAAAGAGACAACTGCTGGCTCTATATGCAAACATGTCAGAGTCAGAGCAATGCATAAATAAACTGAAATCTTGAAAAGCTCCAGGCCAAATTTAAATAAATAAATAAATGCTGGTGAATTTTAATCTTACATGACAAAAAATGTAATAAGCAGCTCTTGGGGCTAAAATGAAGTCTCTGAAACCTATAAATTATTCATCATAACATCAATAGAAAGACGGCACACTAAATACACAAAATTTATTTCCAAGATGGCTGTTTACACAACAGCTTGCATCAATTTAGACCCTACGGAAAAATGTGCACCCACTGCACTCAATACATAGCCTCATACCCAGAGTGTATGAATAAAATATACGGGAATGGCCTTCAGGCTATGATGGCGTACCCAGGCTGATCATTTGAGTAACGATGTAACACTTGTTAAGTAATCTGCTGCAACTATGAAACCAACGTGACGGTTATTAGAGCTGCTTTGCACCACCTTCTTGGATGAAAAATAGTGGATCCCAGTAAGCTGGGTCGTGTTGCTATCGCGGATTTTTTAGAACCAAAATTTCCTAATAGTAAACCATCTGTTTTGAAACCATTTTAGTCCAGCTAACCTTATAACAGATACAAGTCACAACTATGTGCAAGGAAATGACAGTGCACACAAACCTGAAAAACAGGGAGCTTTCAAAAAAGGGCTTGACATTAAAAGAAGTCTCTAAAATAATCTGCACTTAGAACGATGTAGATATTCAAGATGTGGAGATGGCATTTGATTTATTTGTGCAGCAGATTTAGGACAAGATCCAAAAGATTGGATTTATAGCTAAGTCTTAACCAAAATTCAATCACGTATTTTTGAAAAATGTAACAACTTTATTATTTAAGAGCAGGGCCAAATCTCTTTTTTAATGTAAAAAATGTTATACAACTGTCTATTAATGATACAAATTATCAACATACATAATTTGCAATTTATGTCACATCCGTCCCGTCCTGTCAGTGACGCTACTAACTTTAGAAAGCAACGCAACAAATGCTGCACCAAAAAGAACTCTTTTGGAACGTTCCACATAAAATTGTGCAATATGAAAATAAATGAATAACATAAAAATAATTAAAATAAATGAAAGTTCTGTATTGCATTTTTTTATATTCTGATGTGTATCTTTTCAAAATAAATAGATTTTAGCTGAAATGTATTAATACACTAGCAGAATCTATATATATAATTCTCTTGGTGGTCGGGACCCTGCGAGACAAGCTGCAAGTATGTTCAACAGATACTAATTTTAGAAAGCAGCACACCAAATTACTGCACCAATGCATCAAAAGGTGTGCAAATTAAATGTGCGCTGTAAAAAAATAAATTATATGACGTAATTGTTTTCGCTGATATTTTAATTTTGTAAAAAGGGAAACATTTTAAAAGTTATAAAATACTTTGTGTACATTTCAGAAAGTTTAATATTTCGTATTGATCAAACAAAAGGAAAAGTTAGTTGGGATTTTGAAAAAGGTGGGCGCCGTAGGCACCCTAAAAAATTGCATTTTTTCAAAATAAATAGATTTCAGCTGAACACTTCCGTCATTTCTTACGGGTGATACGCCGCGGGTCTCTCCGGAGTTATTTCTTTTCATTCACTCACAGTCGTTTGCCCAAACTCACCCCATTTTGACAACTGTGTCTTTCTAACTGTATTTAGGAAGTCTTCACCCGTTACTAAATCATTAGCGGCTTATGCTACGCCGCGGGTCAGCTAGTTATAATTTTAAAAAAATCCCTAATTCACTGCTTGTAGTTTGAAAGGTGTGTTTTTGGAACGTAATATTAACTCGAACATTAAATTAACTCAAAATTTAAAAATTGACTATAACTATAATGTTCTAAATAAGATTTTTCACACAAGTCCTAAATGTCACAATTAAACATTTTGTAAACTGCCTACAGCTATGAAGGTAATATAAAAACATTTTAAAATTAAAAATAAATTCCATTTAAACTACAATTCCTTTTGTATTATTTTATCATTATTATTATTATTATTATTATATATTATTATTATTATTATTATTATTATTATTATTATTATTATTATTATTATTAAAGAAACATTTTTCAGACAAGTTGACACGAACTGAAGAATTTTGTGTGACTAATCGTGCATCTATGCAGCGCGTGGACAACTCGGTCGGAGAACATTCCGATTCCTTCAATAAATTATCAACAAGTTCGAAATTATTCTTCCAGCTCCATCGGATAGCCGGCTAATTTATCTGGGCCACCGTGTCGAGGATCTATTGAGAAGAATTATGATACCATTCCGTCAATAGTAAACATCATCGAATGGGCCATCCAGAGGCTGGGGGAGAGGGTGGGGACTCGTGGTGGTTTGTTTTAAGGTGTGGCGCGGAAAGAGTATGGCAGTCGGGGTCGGGAGTTGCTGGGCTGGAGGCAGATGTCAGAAGAGAGAGACGGGGGAAGAGGGTGGGGGAGGAGTAGGAGGGAGAGAGGGTTGGAGGATAACGGAAGGAAGGAGGGGAGTGTTGGAGGGAGAAAGGGGGAGATCGGGGGAAGAAGGCGGATGAAGTTAGAGTGAGTTAAAGGGAGGGAGGGTTGAATGTGGCAGGAGGAAAATGGGAGAGGGTTTGAAGGAGAAATGGAGGAGAGAGGAAGAGGAAAAGAGTTAGAGGGAGGAATTTGTAAAGGAGTACTATGGGGAGGATATCTGTAGCAGATGCGTACTGGAACTTGAGCACGTACTCCAACACAACGAAATAATGGACTGAGCCCAACAACACGGCAAATCTCCCTAACACATTTAAGGGAATATTGTTTTAATCTCCAGTTTTCATTTCTAATGCTCAACTACACCAGCAATAAAATATACGAATCGTAATAAGTTTAAAAAAATCAAAATACACAACAGATCTCATCATAATTAAAATTAAAGTAATGAATTTATTATATTTTAGGCCTAATTTAAAAGAAAAGGAGAAATGGCCATTTATTTTGTTGTGCATAAGTTATTGATATCCTCCATCTACCAGTGAATTGTAACACACACAACGAGCTTAAAGAAATTTAGATATACACTCATAGTCAAAAAGATCCCTTATAAGAACTTGATTAATCCCAAAGTCCTTTATTACAATAAGTCAAAATGTTAGGCATAGTGAGGTGCTGGCATTAATCCTTCAAAAAGCTTATCTTTAACATTTTCATATAGCGTTTTTTAAAATAAAAGTGTGCTTATTGGATATTATTTGCAAGATTAATCGAATAAACATTTCAAATCCAAGTCTGTGTATTCAAATTTAATTAAACATGAGTTTCTACATTAAAGTTTATAAATTTGATATTTCTGAGTATATAATTATATTTTTTTTAGTTACCAAATTTCACATACGCGTTTTCCCCCTTCCTTATAGAAAATTCGCTTCTGTTGACATAATAAACTAACCACTTTAAACGCATACAAAATTGTCAGAGTCTAGTATGGCATTTAAAGTATCTACCACTATTTGGACTGTAACAGTTTTTCGAGCTTGAAAACGTCTCATCACAACAGAGAATGACCATTTCGTCTATTGGTTCGATGGTGCTTGTGTAACTAAAGCTAGAAGTCTGAACGAGGTCCCACGATTTGAAGTCAATCTCTGAAATAAAGCAATAATTGTTAAAGATATATAGCATGATACTTAACTAATTGATTCTGTTGAATAATTAATTGTCTTCTGTTAATCAGCAATATATTTTTTTATCCATTTTAAAATTACCGACGTACTGACGTCACAGTTGGCTACCCACTGTTGTAAGTTTGAGAAATTTTAAAATATTATTTTTTGTGTTATAATTACAATCTCGATATCTTTATTATACATTTTTTTAAAAAGCTCATGCTGGATTTGTTCATTAAAAAAATACATCAACGTTATGTTTTTTCTCCTCTGCATATTGATTGATATAGCTAAATAAACGTCTCCAAATTATCCAATGGGAAGCCGAGTTACGAAATACCACTGGTAATGAGTCGAACTATTGCGTCCTTGATAGCCGTTTGTTTTTATTGGGAACGAAAGCTTCTAGTGTGTCCACAAGAAAAAGCGGTGTAATACTTTACTTTTATTGCAATCGTAATCTAGCAACAGACAGCGGTATATTACTATAGAAATAATTATTTACGTTAGATCTCAAATATTGTGATAACCGAAAAAGGACTCTCTAAAATTTAGGACATATGTATATTTATCTCATGTTTTTGTTTTAAAGTAAGTATGTGACCAATAAGGTTGGGAATTTTAATGACGAAATAGTAAGGGTTCACTAACAGTTTTAGGCATACAAAAAATTAATTTAATTAAAAGTCAGAGTTTCGAAAAATGAAATTTTTAACCTATTTTTAAATAAAATTTAAATCGACTATATGCATAGATGCGGCCATATTTTGAAAGACCTCATTGTCTGATTGGCTTTTACCTGAATCAGAATGTCTTCATTGTGATTTAATTCTCCTCCAGGCCTAAGACATCTAGAAGACGGATACATTTTACAATGAGTCTTTTGAAGGTAATTGAATTGTTCGTGGAAACAAATTTAAAAAAAAATTAAACAATAATTCAATAATACAACATTACATATTTCCTTTAAAAAAATAAAATACAATTAAAAAAAATAAAAATAAAAAGAATGTTTTATATTGTGATTGCAATTAAAGTGAATTTATAAGTATCATATTGTATACATAAATGAATATATATATATATATAAATTCAATTAAGATTAAAGAAAATATATACAAACATTTGTAATTTTTTTTATTAATAAATAATTAATTATTAATAATTAATAATAATTTATATATATTGTTTACGTACAAACTTCTCCCGTGTAATATTATAAGATATATTATTAATTTATGTGGACCGGCAGACGTCAACTAAAAAATGGCTCATAGCATTAGCGCAGTTAAATTTAAACATAACTTGAAAGTTGAGCAAATATTTTGTTTTTAAGCTAACTGCGGATTGCAAAGTCGAAGATGGTGAAAAAGTTTACTGTGTTCACTGCCATAAACAATTCTCTTTTAAAGGATCAAATACATCGCTGACGTACCACCTTCAACACAAACATCCGATCGACTATCAACACATTGTCATAAAATTTAGTTCAAAATATTCTTAATTTTCAATGTCTTTACAACAGGGGAAATAACTCAATAAAATAAAAAGAAAGTCAATTACCTGTTTTTGTTACTTCCCTTGAAATGTTAAGTTTAATGACGTCATAAATTTCTATTTTTGGCTTTAAACGAAATTATCGATTAATTAATCGATAATTTTTCAAAAGTTAACGATTAAATTTAAATTAATCGATAACAGCACTAATATATATATATATATATATATATATATATATATATATATATGTATTATAAATATATATATTATTAAATTAATACAAGTATGTGTATAAATATATCTATGCATTTATATACGTATATAGGTGGGTAATTACTTTTATTTGCGATGAAAACAGTAAAATGTATCTTATTGTTGTAATGCGATATTGTTTGACAGAAGTGATGAGATGTTGGTAGTTATAAAAGTTTTTTTTTCGGTACAAGGATTACATTGAGCGGAAAACACGTATATGTGGTAATGATAAGAACATTTTGTGCACATGTCAAAGCAGTGGTTCGTGGTTTTTTTCATCTGGAACTCACCGAGACACATGTTACACAACAAAAGTCAGAGGATGGACACACGTATACACCCACACAGGAGAGATAAGTCATTGATTGATAACATTATACAAACAAGAAGAGATAAGTCACTGATTGATAACATTATGCAAACAAGTCGATATAAGTCATTGATTGATAAAATTATGCAAACAAGAAGATATAAGTCACTGATTGATATAATTATACAAATAAGAAGATATAAGTCACTGATTGATAACATTGTTTAAACAAGAAGATGTAAGTCACTGATTGATAACATTGTTCAAACAAGGAGAAACATGTAATTTATTGACAACAGAAATATTAAACCTTTTAATCTATCAAAAGAGGATCCCAAAGAAAGAGAAAAAACAACATTTTCATGAACTGTTTTGCAGCTCTGGTGTCTGTTTCGATCGATCGTAATCTGGACAAGTATTATGAAATTTATGATACCATTTTGACATTGCTAAGAACGATGGGTTTTAAGGGAGATATTGATTTTCTATTGTTTGAAACTCTTTGTAATTAAAAAAAAACCTGTCAAAGTTTTTATTCTTTCTAATGCTTACTTCATTCAGAGCATCCAGTATTTACCTACAACACGTTTGTTATCTTTAAACAACAGTACAAAATCTCATTTTCTGACGTAATTTATGTTTAGCTTCTAATTTCACACACCCCAATAGTTAGGCCTGAAAACTGTCCAGTTCTTTTTTCTTCTTTACATTGAAATTCCCATTACCCTATTTTTGGTTATATGTACGAACAGGTCAAATAACGTTTCCCTCCCCCCCACCTCTAATGAACAGCTGCGTTATGTCTTTGTGATGTCCGAAATTTACATTCCTGACCCAGGCTCGGTCTTTAAAAGAGCTGCTCAGCAACATTGTAAGAAAGTTAAAGCATCGGTTTATGTCTCATCGTGTGACGTAGCGCGGACAAGATGAGGACAATGGCTCTCTCGATGTCGCTATGGACACAGTACGACCAGGATTCATGTGAGATTCTGACTTGCCTGGCAGCACTCTGTCTTAGCTTAAACACTTCAGAAGGTACAAACCGGAAACAAAAATAGGATTACAATGTCACAGCAGGTTTTCAAAGCTTGAAAGAGAAGAATCGATTTCAGACAGGGATATCTTTTCACTACCAAACGGTATTCTCAATGGTGTACAAGAAGAAAAACAACTGGATTATAGACGTTAAAAGTATTGGGTAATCACTGGGTTTTAAATAGTAATAAAAAAACATGCTCGTCAGAAAAGCAGGACGACCATTGTCAGAGACATGTAACTTAAACCCCATTTAAAAAATAGGATGAAAGGGGGCGGGGAGAAGACTTGATAGATTCAGTCATAGAGCCCCGACGTCCAGCTCGACCATTGTAATCTAATGCTTTGAAAGACTCTCGAACGCGAGAGAGAACTCGGATGTCAGCCGCACCGAGACTAGATTAGTGTACAGCCTATGACCTCACAAGACCTGAGAAATATCCGTTCGTTCGAACGAGTTATGAATTTTGCATTGGAGTAAATCGTCATAGATACAAAGGAAATGATCTTGTGTAAGTGTTTAACTAATCATTAATTAGTAATTTTATCTGTTTAAGACATGATCCTCGTCAAAGCAGTGAGATAATTTTGAACGCGATCTGCAGTTATTCGCGCTGATTATGCATTTTAAATCTTATTAAAACATCGTAGCAAGCTGACAGTTATTTTATGAATGTAATTTTAATAATTACTACAGGTTATGTTTACTTAGTGTTGTTGTTTTATTGTATTTCGATGTATGTTAAATTGATGAAACGATCTGCTTAGTGATACGAATTTTTTCAAAGTAAACTTTAATTAAAAAATGGGTTCGTAAAATGCAACACGAAAAATATTTCTTAAGTTTAGCTTATGCGATAAAAACTATTGACACAGATATCATTTTGGTTAATTAAATTAAATTATCAATTAATATTTGTAAAGTGAAAGGCGTCAACTAAAAAAAAAGAATTTAAATAAAGACGACGCCTTATCGCTTTCTGAGCAAACATTTAGAAGGAAACTATTTAAGTATATACGGCCAGTGAACAAGCAAAATAAGAGAATTGTTACAGAGGAGGAAACAAGAAAAGAATAACACCGTGTGGCTAATGACACGCACGCACCCACTCACACGCAATCACACGTACGAATCCCCACGAATACCACCACACGTATGCACCAACACGAATGCAAACACACGTATGCATCAACAAATATTTCAATAACGGTTTTTGTAGAAAGAGAAACAAACCATCATAGCAATGTTACAAACGCCTCTTGGGTGGTGGGTAATGGATCAACCAGCAGTTTGTTTACACGTGTGACAGCTAAAAAAATGTTATCTGTGCAAGTTGTTTTGCCATAAAATATTTCACAATATATTGTAAAGCCCTTATACTACAGCAATTTGTCACGTTTATTGCCACGCTGAACAGGTACTAACAAATTATTTATCATTTTGTCGAGATGCACAAATATATGTGTAAACACCAACAGAAATCATTTGAAAAGAAATAGAAAAACAGAATAAAGAATATCAAATTCATCAAATAAATGGATCAAATTTTAGGGATTAAAGAAATGCCCAAACGATTTGAGTGATTTAAGGTGATGTAGCAGCAGAGTCTTCGCGTGGTTTGCAAAGTCTACGTGTAACTCGTCAGTTTGATCTCATTTCATTCGAAGTTGAACCTCTAGTTAGCGTTATTTGTTTTAGTCAGTTTATAATTTTAAATAATTTAGCAATAAATTTAAAATATTTCAAAACGGCGCTACATTTAAAGGATTTTTATAGCAATTTTTATTTATTATAAGTCTTAAATCTTTACTTTAAATAAATAAAAAATAATTAATTAATGCTCCCAATTTAAAATATACCAAAGGAAATAAAAGGTAGCAAATAAATCATTTAATTAGTTTTAAATATAAAAAACAGGCCATAAAAATACAACAGAAAAAGGATACGAATTACAACATTGAGTTTTACCCAGAGGCCTGAATTCAATCTAAAATAAAACTTACTGTAAACAAAGAAAGCATGATGCAAAAACAAAAGTCACATGTACAAAAGTGATGACCTAAAATCTTTCAAAACATTTTATTCATCTGGCTTGCATGACTATGACCTAACCAAGAAGCCCATGACACATGCATTTATTAATTAATTAATACTTCTTGCTGTTTTAGAACATTAGAACCGTTCTGTCCGCTCATCTTTTATCGTTAATACATAATGTGATTTATTAAAAAAATCAATCAAAGTTAAGCTATCATGCAATATCTTTGATGGATGCATTTGAAAAAAAAAGGTTTTTAACTATTTAATTTTACATAAATAGTCACTATATACTTTAAAAGTTTTTTAAACTTTATTTCGACTGCTTAAGCGGTAAGTATTGAGAGATCAAGTTAATGAATCATACGATAGACCTTTCCAGGGTGTCATTGTCAGAAGAGCTCTCATTTTATTTCCTTTCGCAGATGACAACAAACCAAACCCAGCACACTAGCGGAAATGACGTCATACTCACGGATGACTCGCTCGTTTCTATTAACATATCCGTATTGAAGTTGTCAGCACCAAGCCCACATCTTCTTATCTCTCCTGCATACCTAACTGAACTCGTCACTGGCGTCTCTGAACGTTTTCTGCCCCTAGCCTCCTCGACAAGCGCCTCTCCCATGTTGACCTACTCCACCGAAGCCTTGAGGAGCAAGTTCATTTGCCAGACCCATGTCTCCATCGACGTCAGCAGAGTGCCCTACCCCAGGGCACCACCGGAAATGCCCATGTGGGAGATGGTGTTGAAGTGCACCGTGGTTGCCGTACTCCTGCTCGTCGCTGTCTTCGGGAACTTGTTGATCATTTCCATCGTCTGCTTTTCCAAGAAGATGAAGACGACAACCAACTACTACATCGTCAAACCTGGCAGTGGCAGACCTCCTCATTGCTTTCTTTCCCATGTGGATTTTCGTCATAACTGACGTCACGCCCGGTTGGATCCTTGGTGGATTTTTCTGCAAGTTTAACGCCTTTGTTCAGAGTAAGTTCATCAAACAGAAATAACCACTAGAGAGTGAAAGTCTTTGTGAATATATGAGGTATATGCCTGTAGGGATGCCTTTCGATGAGATATGTGTACAGAATATTTACATAAATGTCGTTTAACGAGACATTCGTTTGATTAATACTGAAAGTAATTTTGCCCAATGTTTTTTTTAAAATATGTTTGTATCATTAAAAAAATAGCATATATGCACGCTTTTGGATTGCATCTATCTGCCTTCAACATATAATATACATATATATATATAAATTGTGGCATTGTTTTCCACAAATCTGTATGCCAGTTTCGTTTTTAAAATTATTTGAATAATTAAACTTATTATTAAATATATCCCGCATAAAATATATTACAGAGCCCACCATATTTTACTGTAATCCCATTCTCAAATAAATATCTGCTTTTGCCGTGTCTCACCACCCTAACACAGATACTGGTATGTTACTTGCAATAAAACAAAAAGAACTGACCTTACTAACTAAAATATAATCATTATTAGCTCCAACAAGCGCTGATTTATTTGATAAGACGGGGACTCCTTTAAAACATGGAGTATTTCTTTCAGCCACCGCCATGTGTGCAGTTTCTTTCACCATGATGGCTATCGCCGGTGACAGGTTCTTCGCCATCGTGTTTCCACTGAAGGCCAGGGTGACCCACAGGAAGGTCAAGGTTGTGCTATTAGTGATCTGGGTCTGTGCCGCATCCATTGGCATCCCACCATCCTTGGCATACAGTTACCAGGAGCGTCAGTGGGCAAACTACAAGGAGTCTTTCTGCCATGACATTTGGCCGGTAGGTGGACGCATTGTTCAACAACATTAGTCACGGTTCATTGAGCAAATGTGGGGAGGGGATGTTGCATTTTCTACCTAATTTACTGAATCGGGTTGTTGACGCAAAAGAAACACAATTTTTTTTTCATATACAGCGAGTCCATTAGAAAAATTTATAAATTCTCTGACTAACTGATAATTTTATTCTTAAACATTGTCCATGTCAGGTGCGCACGTTGTCCGACGGCTCGTGTGACCAGGGCGTCATAGCTGAGAGAGTCTACTGGGCAGTGGTCATTTCAGTGCTCAACTGGATCCCCATGGCCATGATGACGGTGAACTACACCGTCATTATTCACCACCTTAAGTGCAGTCGAGTCACCCACAGCGGGAGTATGAACATGTCTGCCGTTCAACGGCGCTCTGCAACGAGGGTGAGCAAATAGTGGTAGAGAGTTTCAGTAGAGGCTTAGATATTATCTGTGGGGGCTAAGAAGGTAGGGGAATAAGCTTGAGGCTGTAGAACAGTGTGACGTGATAATAAAAGTTAAAGAGCATTTGTTTATTTGGGTTACTAGTAAGTTAATATTTGAGGCCATTTAAAGAACGATTATACTTTTCTTGATGAAGTGACGAAAGCGTGATGGCATGGCTGACAACTTTGAAAGAGAAGAAAAAAATTAATTGAACAATCGATTTAATTCCAGCCCTTGCAAAATATTGTTCAATTTTATCACTGCCATAGTCATGCTGATTTTTTAACTAAGCCTATAGACAATTTATTAATTAACAATTAATTTGAATCATGTAATTTGAGGTTTCTTTGACAAGCGCAATTAAAAGTAACAGGTGTAATGTCGCTTTATTAATTTCGCACGTATTATTGATCGATGTTTTAATGTAATGCCTTTCTAATATCAGGTCGTAAAAATGTTATTTACGCTGTTGGTGACCTTCATGATCTGCTCTCTGCCGTTTCAAGTGACCACTTTGTATGAGAACTACAAGGAGAGGACGTCAAAGGTACACAAAAGGAATCACACGTTATCAACATATTTATTTGAAAGTCATAATCACCGAAGCTATGCTTTGACAAAATATGTATTGAGTTAAACCAATTATAGGAAACCCCATTACTTACGAAACATATACTTTTTACACTATTTTAAACGTTTTTTCCCCCTAAATTCCGATTTCTTGTATTTAGATTATTTCGAGCCCCATTTACCGCTGTTATCAAGAATTTTAATTTTGTATGGTATTGATATAATCATTGATATAATCATTGATATAATCATTGATATAATCATTGATATAATCATTGATATAATCATTGATATAATCATTGATATAATCATTGATATAATCATTGATATAATCATTGATATAATCATTGATATCTCTATGGCATCCGTCCATCCTCATGGGATGATGGCGTTTCCTCCTGCTCCTCTGCCCCCCTTCCCCTTTCTCCTGGCCCTTTTCTCCTCGCTCTTGACTGTAAGGGAAGCTTCCGCGACTTGGATGCCCTCGCGTACTTTAGCCCGCCAGGAGGTGCGTTCCTCAGCAATGGTTTCCCACGTTTTATGGTCTATCTGCGCCAGACTCATGTCTTTCTTGCAGACATCCTTGAAGCGCAAGCAGGGGCGTCCTCTCTTCCGCACACCAGTTGCCAGCTCACCGTAAAGCAGGGCTCTTGGAATGCGCTCCGAGTTCATCCTGCGGACATGTCCCAGCCACCGCAGGCGCCTCTCACTCAGGATTGAGTGCATGCTCAGCATATGACTCCTTCTGAGTACCTCGACATTCGTTATCTTGTCCTGCCACTTGATGTGCAGAATCCTGCGCAAGCATCGTAAGTGGAAGCTGTTGAGTTGCTTTGTTTGTTTGGCATAGGTCGTCCAGCACTCGCTGCCATAGAGGAGTGTGCTGAGCACGCAGGCCTGGTACACAGTGATTTTTGTCCTAGCAGTGAGCTGTGCATTGTTCCACACTCTTTTATTCAGCCTAGCCATTAATGATGAAGCCTTGCCGATTCTGGTTTCAATTTCCTTTTCCAGGGAGAGTGTGCTTGTGATGTTACTGCCAAGGTAGGTAAAATCATCGACGACATCCAAGGTGTTTCCCTCAATGGAGATTGCTGGGAAGCAGTCAGTTCCTTGTCTCATAATGTTGGTCTTTTTGAGGCTTATCGTTAGACCAAAATCTTTGCATGCCTCTGAGAACTTGTCGACCAAAAGTTGGAGACCTATCTCTGAATGTGAGGTAAGGGCTGCGTCATCCGCGAAGAGCAGCTCTCTAATTAAAACATTTTCCACTTTTCTCTTTGCACGGAGACGGCTGATGTTGTACAGATTTCCATCCGCCCTGGTATGGATGTTTACACCCTCGAAACAGTCCTCGAATGCATGACGCAGTAGCATCGAGAAAAAGATACCGAAGAGTGTTGGAGCCAGTACACAACCCTGTTTGACTCCGCTACAGACTGGGAAGGGTTCTGAGGTGGCACCATCGAAGAGCACTGTGCTGTGCATATTGGTGTGGAAGGACTCGATGATGGAGAGAAGCCGCGGCGGGCATCCTATTTTTTCCAATATACGTAGCAGACCCTCGCGGCTGACCAGGTCAAATGCCTTTGTTAGATCTATGAAGGCAACAAAGAGGGCTTTCTGTTGCTCCCGACATTTCTCTTGTAGCTGACGGAGTGAGAAGATCATGTCCATTGTTGACCGGCCAGCCCGAAAACCGCATTGTGATTCTGGGTAGACATTTTGCGCCAGAATTTGCAGGCGTGCAAGGATCACTCTGGCAAAAGCCTTTCCCACAATACTCAGTAAGGAGATACCACGATAGTTATTGCAATCGCTGCGATCTCCTTTGTTCTTATAAAGCGTAACTATTTTGGCGTCACGCATGTCCTGTGGGATGTGACCGCGTTCCCAGCAATCGCATATGAGTTCGTGCAGAGGCTTCAGTAGTGCTGGCTGGCCGTGCTTAAGGACTTCTGCAGGAATGCCATCGTTGCCTGGGGCCTTTCCATTTCTCAGATGATCGATAGCCCTACCAAGCTCCTCTATTGACGGTGGAGCATCAAGCTGATCTAGAACTGGTAGATCTGGTATTCTTTCTATGGCAGAGTCAGATACTACATTCTGTGTCGCATAGAGTTCTAGATAGTGCTCAGTCCAGCGCCGCATCTGCTTGTCTCGTTCTGTGATCATCTCACCTGATTTTGTCTTGATTGGAGCTGACTTTGAAGTTGTGGGCCCAGTGGCCTTTTTTATGCCTTCGTACATTTGTTTTATATCTCCCTGATCAGCAGCAGATTGAATGCTTTTGCATAATTCCACCCAATAAGTGTTAGCGCAAAAACGTGCAGTCTTCCGGGCTGTGTTTCTGGCACTTCTGAGACATTTCAGGGTGTCAGGTCCTGGGGAAGCTTTGTAGGCCAGTAGAGCTTTTCTTTTTGTCTCCGTCACGGGATTCATTGTAACCCAGTGGGCTTCAAACCAATCTGCATTTTTTCTTTCCTTCCTCCCGAGGACGGCAAGAGAGGTGTTGTAAATAGTGTCTCGAATATGGAGCCAATTCGCATCGATTTGTTCTGTCCCTATAGCATCATGCGGATTGGGGATTTCTTTCTGCGAGGTGTTGGCTTTAAGAGCTTGCTCAAGCTTGGTGTTAAGTTGATCACTTATCTCAGGGCAGTTGATATTCTGCGTGTTGATGCGAGTTTTACCCTTGCTCTTTGAGTGACACAATTTCTTTGGTATTAATTTGATTCTGCTTGCGACCAAAGAGTGGTCTGTGTCACAGTCGGCACTGTGGTAACTGCGTGTTTGGAGCACACTGGCCAGATCAGATCGCCTGGTGAGAACCAGATCAAGCTGGTGCCAGTGCTTGGAGCGGGGATGTCTCCAAGACACTTTGTGGATGTCCTTGCATTTGAAGAATGTGTTAGTTACACACAGATTGTGAGTACTGCATAGCTCGAGCAGCCGCTGGCCGTTGTTATTAATTTTACCAATGCCATGTAAGCCGATGCTGGTGGACCAGGCTTTGTGATCTGCACCTACCCTGGCGTTGAAGTCACCGAGGAGGTATAGACTCTCATATGTGGGAATATTTGCTACTGCGGAGTCTAGAGCCTCGTAGAAGTTGTCTTTTAACTCTTCTTCGGAGCAGAGAGTTGGTGCATACAGGCTGAGGATATGGGCTGCGCCAGATGATGTTGAAAGTTTAATGCCGAGTATCCTCTCAGTGCCAAGTGCCGCCAGTTCAACGTATGACATAAGAGAGTTTTTTATGGCAAAACCAACGCCATGCTGCCTTGGTCTGTCTGATGGTAGTCCTTGCCAGACAAATGTGTAGTTGGCCTCAACCACTTTGCCGTTTTCAGCCAGCCGCGTCTCCTGTAGACATGCAATGTCGATGCCGAGACGGGAAAGTTCCCTGTCAATGACCGCTGTCTTCCTTATATCTTCCGCACATGAGGGGTCAGAGTTAAAACCAGTGCAGAGGGTTCTGACATTCCAGCTTGCTAAACGAAGTGCTGGTAACTTCTTTCTTATTTTTTCAGTTGGTGCTTGGGTTTATGGCTTGCTTGTTGAGTTGATCACTCTGAGCCCCATGCACCCAATGGGGCAGGCGAGCCATGACGGAACATCACCTTACTGGCTGGGGGCTGCCCAGCTTAAGGCGGGCGGTAGATGCTCAGTGAGACATGGCGATCTCTCCCACCGTCTGGAACGACCCCTGGCGCCTAGCTCTACGCCAATTGAGCAATGGCTTATAACCGGTAACTGCCGCTCCACGTGTTGTGTCTACGCCTTGCGGCGAAGCTGGAGTGACCTCTCCAGGATTGGGTCGAGGAGGTAGAGAAGGGAAAACCACAGGAGGCTACGATAGCCTAGGCAGAGCTTTAGAAAGACCAGCTGTTGCCCAGGCAGCAGGCCCTCTCTCTCCACACAGATGGTGATTCCAGGGGAACAGCTTAGCTGATACAACAAGGTGCCATCTGCATCGCAGGAGTTGCCAGAGATATAGCGCATCGCAATAAAACTGCCTAAGGGACTCCGTCTCCTGATTTTCTGTTAGGGTTTACTCCCTTAGTCTCTCCGTGAACAGGTGTGGCCGCGAGACAACGGAGGTTTGAGATTGGAGTTTCCCTCTCCTAGATGAGCTACCTATCAAGGTTAACGAGCCCCATCTGCCCGAAGCGGCTGGTTTTAAGGCGCCAGCGGCCCGCCTTCACCCCTTCTCCTGTCAGTTGAAACGTGATCCGCCAGACTTCGTTACAAGTCATACGAGAAGGCCAGGAGTTGGACTTTGGTTAGCAGAGGCTATTATGAGACGCAAGCTATGGGGATATTTCGAGAGGAGTGGGTGCTTATTTCCCACTCCCACCCCCGGCAATACTAACCTTGGACCACAATCATTGATATAATCATTGATATAATCATTTATACAATCATTGATATAATCATTGATATAATCATTGATATAATCATTTATACAATCATTTATATAATCATTGATATATTCATTGATGTAACCATGTTACCACATTTTCATAACAAGCTAATTAAATTAATTGACTAGAAAAAAATCGCCAAGTTTTTTTTTAAAATGGTCAAGCACCTGTAAATTTTTTATCTCATTCTCTAAAAATTTTTCATTTTTGTTTCTCTTAAGTTTACAAACGTTCACCATAGCCATCTCACACACCACATTTTAAGAGAATTTAAAACATTGTTCTACATATTTTGTTAGAGTAATTGGTGGGAAAACTTTTAAAGAAATGACAGAAAAGATAGCACCAAAAAATGTTGAGACCCACAGGCTTCAACATCAATACTAAAGGGAACAAAAGAAACTGTATAAGACTCTAAAGATGGCTTAACTATTATGTTCTCTAGAACAGTGCTTCTTAAAGTGGTGGTCCGCGGACCGGTGCCGATCCGTGGCCCACCCGCTGCCGGTCCGCAGATGTTCTCAAAAAAAGGACAGAAAAAATTGTCAGTGCAGGGAGAATAGTGCACCGGTCCCTGGTGCAATGGAAAAAATTCCTGCTGGTCCGCAATACTAAAAAGTTTGAGAAGCACTGCTCTAGAATACTTGTAACAGGTCATGTAAATCATTTAGTTTGGGATTCCTGGTTTTAAAAAATAGACATGTAGTAATGGGGCGTCCATAAATGACGTCACGCACCTAGGGGGCTAGAGGGGAGGGGGGTCAAACTTTTGAGACGATGCGTGACGAGTGGGAGGGAGGGGGGTTGAAGAAATGTGACGTCATATCAAAAGGGTAACTTTAAATAAAAGTTCCACTGAAATATTTGGTCGCTTGCAACTTATTTAATGATTTTTTAAAATTAAAAATTTTTTAAAAAAAAATATTTTTATTTAAAATCAGTGCTTCTCAATGTGCTGGTCGGTAGGCCATCAGACGCTGGTTGGCGTAAGCTATCAAGACACGAAAAATTAAATCTAATTATGACCCTTAAGTTTGAGAATAGACAAGATAACCTATGAAATTGTTACCCTGAGTCGTTTGATGTTGACATCAAAGCATTTGTGATGTGACCGCAGCTCCATTTGGTTCTCTCACGACAGGAGTCGGCGAACTTTTTTGCCCGTTACCCCAAAATATACAAGTTTATGTGTGCGATACCCCACTACCCCCAGACTTTAGGTCCTGCTCACATGACTCGGGAATTTGGGGGAGCGTCGTTAGCACATAAAAATGCAACTGGTGAGTTTTATAAGCATAACAAGTGTCTAAAATGATCTGAATAGGATTATGTGTAGATATTTTAAGTCAAAACGACACGGAATATCCTTTTTCTTTAAAAGGGTGGGGGGGGGGCGAATGTATTTGATAGAATTATGAACTGTTTTAACTTTGATATAATTGTTCGATTGGTTTTTGCTCAATCGCACCTGGCCAATCTAGATATAATGATAAATGTGCCCATTTAAAATTATTCAGGTATTCATTAACTTTATTGAATGCCTCCAATTCTCGACATCGCAATTCGAGAGGAGCACAAAACAACTTTTGTTGTTAGCTCAGTTTTTAAGGCATTAATTTTAAATATCACAGAAAGGATACTTGATGCAGTAAAGTCATGTGGATTAAGGTTATTGCCACTCGTGTCAATATAAATGAAAGTAGGGTGGATTTAGGTATCTTCGTATAGCACGTAGGTAAGAAATCTACATAGTTGTCAAATTTTTAAAAATGCATTTTCTGGAAGGAACCGGTTCAATAATGGGCATATTTTCCAAGCGTACACGTACATATGACGTATTGTAATATATCTAGAGGATTGTAGTGGAGGTTATATGTCCCAAATGAGTCTTCATTACCCCCCAAAAATTCCCTTTTGATCCCAGATGAGGTAATTTACCCCTGTTTGCCGACCTCTTTCTTACGGGATGCCCGTCAGTCAATTGAGGGATTTGTAAAAAAAAATACATTTTGAAAATATACATTTTAAATAATTTAAAATTAAATGATTAATAGTCATTGTATAGTTTGCATGCATTAAAATAAAATATAATCTAAGGATGTTAACACAGTTCGTTTTCTGAAGGCCGGTTAAACGTTTTAAAAAACGCTTCACGCGGGTTACGATATTACAATGTAGACCTTCACAAAATAAATAATAAATAATTAAATGGCAATAAAAGTGATTTGAAACATACTTTATTTTCAAATAGAAAATAAGGTGTTTTTTTTTAATTTTTTTTTGGGGGGGGGGAGGGGTCAAAGCTTTGTGACGTATTTTTAGAGGGAAGGGGTCTAACTTTTTGTGACGACGCGTGACGAGGGGGGAGGGGGTAAAAGAATCGACCAAAATCGAGTGACGTCATTTATGGACGGCCCCAATATACAGTTTTACCTGTAACGTACAATATATTTTATCCTTTTGAAACGTTTGAACTCATTATAACATATTTTTTTTTACATCTGTTGTCTGGTTGTTATAAAAAAAACAGTTGGTATTTAGAAATTTTAAGATTATCATTTAGCTCAGATACAGATGTCTTTACCTAGGTTAATAATAGCACAGTTGGTGCGGCTGACTAACTTGTTACATTAACAACTGTACATTTTAAAGATGAAAATGAAGGATACAATGCTAAATGTGGTCTGTGAACTATTATGGGTTTGGAGGAAATCCACAAACATTATTTTCTGGTATCAGGGAAAATACGCGATGACGTAATGTTGACGTCATCTATCACTTCATTTCGACACATCCCGCTTTCCTTGTAATTTACACGAACTTAAGAGCTTACCTCTAACCTCTTAAAAGCAGGAATGAAGTGTAAAACTTATCTGGTCACGTAAATTATCGAATACTAGCTGACCCACTGCGTAGCATGCGCCGCTAATGATTTAGTGACAGGTGAAGACTTCCTGAAAGACACAGTTGTCAAAATGGTGTGGGTTTGGGCAAACGGCTGTGAGTGAATGAAAAGAAGGAACTCTGGAGAGACCGGCAGCGTAGCATACAACGCAGACTTGCTTATCATAGACAGTGCAAAGAACGGTTGGGGTGGGGGTAGGAGTACAGACAAAAAAAGCAGCTCTAAGTAAATAAACAAAACAAACCAGTAAAAACAAAGTTTTTGACTATAAATCCCTTATATATAAGACATAACTAAAAGTAGTGATTATGTTTAAACGCGACAAACATTTACAGACTGAATTTGTCTTAACTCCCCTTTGCTTTATAAACAGGGGGATGGGAGAGGGGAAAGGTCTGGTCACCGGTCACTGGACCAAGCTCAGCTTGACACGTAAAATGTAAACAAAAGCACACCGGTACATCGACGATGTGGCGTCAACGCGCGAACTGAACTGTCACGTGAAAAAAACAACTGTGAAATTGAATTACATACATTGTATAGAAATAAACTAAAAGTGCATTAATTTAATTACGGTATGTTTGATCTATCTGAAAATTTGATACAATGCATTGTTAGGTGACAAGGGTCCATGTGCCAAATTTAAGCTCGATGGCTTCACGGAAAGTGGGTTATTTTTTACTTTTGTTTTTCCGCCCGCCCGAAGACGAACGACAGACACAGAGAGAGAGAGAGAGAGAGAGAGAGAGAGAGAGAGAGAGAGAAAGAGAGAGAGAGAGAGAGAGAGAGAGAGAGAGATAGAGAGAGAGAGAGACGGCCGTGAAGTTAATATAAGGGATTTAAAAATAGCGAGTAAACGTAAAGACATGCACACTGAGGTTTTTGTTACCCGCCTCCCGTTTATTAACCAACGTTCATTCGCGTTGTTTTGATTTCGTCGTGCTGTAGTTTGTGTCCGTTCTTTCTCCAATTTCTTTGCACTCTCCATGAGCAATTCTGTGGTGTATGCTACGCTGCGGGGCGTCTAGTTTCATCTATACTAATAAAAGGCAAAGCCTTGACTCACTGACAGATTCATCACTAATTCTCCAACTTCCCGTGTAGGTAGAAGCATGAAACTTTGGGAAGTTGTTGAGTAGCCTCTCGCGACGAAAATTGGATTAAAAGAATTTTAAAAATAACACTCAGGAGGCCAGGGGCCCAAAAACTTTTTTCTTCATATATGGCCTGTATAAAATTTGAATATCACTAATTCTCCTATTTCCAGAGTAGGCAGAATCATGAAACTTTGGGAAGTTGTTGAGTGCATCATCACTAATTCTCCAACTTCCCGAGTAGGCAGAATCATGAAACTTTAGGAAGTTGTTGAGTACAAACCCGCGATGGTAACGGGAGAAAAAATATTTAAATTATCACTTCCTGTGGGCCGGGGGCCCAAATGAAGTTTTTTCCTTTTATGAGCTATATAAAAACTGAAAATCACAAATTCTCCTATTTTCCGTGTAGGTAGAAGCATGAAACTCTGAGTAGTTGATAAGTACACTTCCGTGATGGTAACAGGCGAAAAAAATATTCAAATTAATACTTACTAGGGGGCTGGGGGCCAAAATGAAGTTTTTTCCCAATATGAGCTATATAAAAACTGAAAATCACAATTCTCCTATTTCCCGTGTAGGTAGAAGCATGAAACTTTGTTAAGTTGTTAAATACACTTCCGCCGTTAGCGAACAAAATTGAGTAAAAGAATTTTAAAATTAACACTCATGGGGGCCGGGGGCCCAAAAAACGTTTTCCCCCTTATACGGACTATATAAAATATGAAAATCACAAATTTTCTTATTTCCAGAGAAGGCAGAAGAATGAGTTGTTGAGTACAATCCCGCGATGGTAACAGGCAAATTTAAAAAAAAATATTGCCTTCTGTGGGCCGGGAGCCCCGATGAAATTTTTCTCCTTATACGAGCTATAAAAAAACTGAAAATCACAATTATCCTATTTCCCGTGTAGGTAGAAGCATGAAACTTTGTTAAGTTGTTAAGTACACTTCCACGGTGTTAACAGGCAAAAAAATATATAAATTAGCACTTACTGGGGACCGGGGGCCCAAATGTAGTTTATTTCTTATATTAAAAACTGTATCATCACTAATTCTCCAACTTCCCGTGCACGTAGAAGCATGAAACTTTGGGAAGTTGTTAAGCCCCCTCTCATGACGAAAAATGACAAAAAAGAATTTTAAAATTCAAACTCTTGGGGTCGGGGCCCCAAAGCGTTTTTTTTCCTTATACTGAAAATCGCAGTATTCTCCACTTTACCGTGTAGATAGAAACATGAATCTTTGGGAAGTTGTTGAGTCCACTCCATCGATGGTAGCATGCAAAAAAAAATATCACTCACTTTTTCTTATATAAAAACTTATTCAAGGCTAGGTCTCTGATTTCCCGTGTAGGGTAAAGCATGAAACTTTTGGAAATTACTGAGTACACTCCCGCGATGATAACAGGCCAAAAAATATTTAAATTTTCACTCACTGGGGGCCGGGTGCCCAATTTTTTTCTTATATAAAATGTTAATCATCACAGATTCTCCAACTTCCCGAGTAGTTAGAAGCATGACATTTTGGGAAGTTGTTGAGTACACTCCCGGGATGGTAACAGGCGAATTTGTTTTGTTTAATTATGACTCACTGGGGGCACAGGACACAAATGTAGTATTTTCAACTTATATGAGCTAAATCAAAAATAAAAAAAACCTTTGGATACTGTGTAAATGTATTTTTACAAAACTTTAAAAATAAAAACTTGATGGCTTATATTAAAATTCGTTAGGGCATTAAAATTATATTTCTTCAATATTTTGTAGCCGAGGGCTCCTAATTTTTTTAAAAAATTTTTTGGTAAACGTTTAAGTTATTTTAACCATTCGATTTCACTCAATTTTTTAAAACAAATGTTTACTAACAAATATATTATCATAATCCAAATTGAAATAAGCTGTTGTTTTGAACTATACATATTACACAGTTAGGGCCCCCGGCCGTTATTTTAGTTTTTTTAAAAAGACATTTTAATTGTAAATGTATTTTAATCATCCCACGGCCATAAAACTTTAGGAAGGTTTTGGGTACATTCCAGGAAAGGTTTCTGGCATTAAAAGTAAAAGTTTTAAAAAGACCACTTATTCGGGTCTGGGGGCCCGTGTGCCATATTTTAACATTAGTTAGATAAAAAGTAATTTAAAATGTGGGTACTGAATAAATGGATGAACTATGGACAAATTTGATTTTAAAAAAATAAAATAAAATTCTATAGGATAATGAACTTCTAACGTCTGCTCCTTCGGGGCTGGGACCCAAAATATTTTTTTCGTACAAATTTAAAGCTTTTTTACCTTTAAATTTTAAATAATTTAAATAAATATTGACACATATCTCTATCATGACCTAGATTGAAATCCTCAGACCTTATGAGATATGCACATCCTGCATCCAATTTGCACGGGGGCCCGTAATGTCATTGTAGTACCCATTTTATTTTACACGACCTTGACAAATATTGACTTAAAAGTATATCAATCATGATCCAGACTGAAATCTATTGGTGTTTTGAATTGGTGTGAAACGAGTTTTCAACGCTTACTAAAATCCTAACTTCCGCAGCAAGAGCGCGGGTATTTTGATAGTAATAATTATAAATCCTAAAATCCTATTTTTAAATCATTTATATTAACTTGTGGTGTCTACTTGCGTGCTTGCTTGCTTGCTTGTCGCAAAAACCTCGGATCGATTTTTAACCCACTTCCTCTTAAGTTAGCGAGCCGAAATTTTGCATGCAGTTTTGTAACAATGATAAAAACAATGTATCAAAATTTCAGATCGATTGCATGTACTGTAATTAAATTATTAAATTTTTAGATTATTTTATTTATCTCTATGTATCATGTTAGATTTTAGGGATAAGAGTGTCGCGGTGCGTATTATATTGAACAACCTTTCTGTCGCGCAATAAGGTGCGTATTTTATTGACAACAATTTTTATAAACATATTCCTTCTCTGTGCGCATTATATTAAACATGTTTTACGACACAACTACAATTGTGTATTTTTGGATGGTCTTGCGCTGCGTATTATAATGAACATTCTTTTAGTTACGTCTCGTTCATAAAGGATGTATAGTCAAAAACGTGGCTTTTTATGGGGTTTTGTTATTCAATCCTTTATATTAACTCGTTGTTTCTGTTTGGTTTATTGTTTGCTTGCTTGCTTGCTTGTCGCCAAAATTTTGGATCGATTTTTATCCCATTTTCTCGTAAGCTAGCGAGCTGAAATTTTGCAGGCAGTTTCGTACCGATAATAAAAACAATATATCAAAATTTCAGATCGATCGCATGTACCGTAATTAAATTATTGATTTTTTAGATTATTTTATTTATCTCTATGTATCATGTTATTTTTTGAGATAGAGTGTCGCGGTGCGTATTATAATGAACATTCTTTTAGTTACGTCTCGTACATAAAGGATTTGGGGCCGTCCATAAATGACGTCACAGGATATTTGACAATTTTTTACCCCATCCCCCCTCGTCACGCGTCGTCACAAAAGTTAGACCCCTTCCCTCTAAAAATACGTCACAAAGCTTTGATCCCTCATAAAAAAAATTAATTTAAAAAAACACCTTATTTTCTATTTGAAAATAAGTAAGTTTCAAATCACTTTTATTTGCATTTAAGTATTTATTATTTATTTGGTTTAGGTCTACATTGTAATATCGTAACCCGAATGAGTCATTAAAAAAAAACGTTTAACCGGCCTTCAGAAAACGACCTGTGTTATCATCCTTAGATTATATTTTATTTTAATGTACACAAATTAAACATTAACTATTAATCATCACGGTTAACGTCTTTGTTTAGAAAAAAAAATATTTAAAAATAATATTTTTAAAATGTATTTTTAAAAAATCCCTCAATTGACTGACGGGCACCCTGTAAGAAAGAGGTCGGCGAACAGGGGTAAATTACCTCATCTGGGGTCAAAAGGGAATTCCTTGGGGTAATGCAGACTCATTTGGGACATATAACATCCACTACAATCCACTAGATTTATTAAAATTCGTCATTTGTACGTGTACGCTTGGAACATATGCCCATTATTGAACCGGTTCATCATCGCCCTTCGTCCCATCTGTGGCATAGGCCACGAACAAAGGTGCTCCAGAAATCCAGGTCCTGCGCCAATCTTTCCATCTGCCCCCAGCTGTGCCCGCTCATTTTGGTGTCTGCCTCCAGTTCCCTTCTCTGGGTCATTTTGGGACGACCTCTTTTTCTCTTGCCTTGGGGGTTCCATGTGAGGGCTTGTCTCACAATGCTGGTTGAAGGTTTTCTGAGAGTGTGGCCAACCCATCTCCATCTGCGCTGGCGTATTAGTTCATCTACTGGCTCTTGTTGTGTGCGTTGCCAGAGGTCTTCGTTGGTGATGAAATTGGACCAGCGGATTCGGAGAATTGTTCGGAGACATGTGTTTATAAAAGCTTGAAGCTTTTTTGAAATGGCTGCTGTTATTCGCCATGTTTCTGCTCCATACAACAAGACAGGCTTTATTGTGATGTTAAATATCCTGACCTTGGTATGGAGAGTCAAGATATAACAGTTCCAAACTTTTTTAGCTGTTTAAATGCTGTTCTTGCTTTGCCAATTCTCATTCTTACATCGGCTTCAGTCCCTCCTTGTGTGTAAATGATGCTTCCAAGGAATGTGAAGCTATCCACCTCCTCGAGATTTTTTCCTTCCAGTATTATTGGAGTGTTGCTTGATGTATTTATTTTAAGGACGTTGCTTTTTCCATTATGGATGTTCAGGCCAAGGCAATCAGAGAATTGTGCTACACAGTTGGTTTTCTCCTGCATCTGTTGCTGTGAGTGCGATATTAATACAAGATCATTCGCAAAGTCCAGGTCATCAAGTTGTTTCCATAGTGTCAACTGGATACCATTTCTCTTCTGCTCTGTAGACATTTTCATTATCCAGTCAATGGTTAGTAGAAATAAGAATTGTGAAAGCAGTCTGACTCCGGTCTGTACCCCAAAAGCCGCTGAAAGCTACTATTGTTTGTTGGACGTACTACACGAAGACACCTAAATCCATCCTACTTTCATTTATATTGACACGAGTGACAATAATCTTAATCCACATGACTTGACTGCATCAAGTATCCTTTCTGTGATATTTAAAATTAAGGCCTTAAAAACTGAGCTAAGAAGAAAAGTTGTTTTGTGCTCCTCTCGAATTGCGATGTATTCAAAGAATTTGATGAATTCAATAAAGTTAATTAATACTTCACAAATTTTAAATGGGCTTATTTATCATTATATCTAGAATGGCCAGGCGCGCTTTACCAAAAACCAATCGAACAATTATATCAAACTTAAAACTGTATAATTCTTTCAGATTCCCCCACCGCCTTTAAAAAAAAAGATATTCCGTGTCGTTTTGACTTAAGATATCTATACATAATCATACTCAGATCATTTTAGACACTTGTCATGCTTGTAAAACTCACCAGTTGAATTTTTCAGGGGGGGGGGAGCTAACGACGTTCCCCCAAATCCCCCAGTCATGTGAGCGGGACCTAGAGTCTGGGGGTGGGGGGTAACGCACACATAAACTTCTGCCGTGAGAGAACCAAACGGAGCTGCGGTTAAATCACAAATGCTTTGATGTCAACATCACACGGTGAGGGTAACAATTTCATACGTTATCTTGTGGGTTCTCAAACTTAAGGATTATAATTAGATTGAATGTTCGTGTCTTGACAGCTTACGCCAACCAGGGTCTGATGGCCTACCGACCGGCACATTGAGAGGCACTGATTAAAAAAATAATTAAAATTTTAAAAAAATATATAATTCATTAAATAATTTTTAGGGACCAAATATTTCAGGGGGAGTTTTATTTAAAGTTTCCCTTTTGATGTGACGTCACATTTCTTCAACCCCCCTCCCTCCCCTCGTCACGCATCGTCACAAAAGTGTGACACCCTCCCCCCCCCTTTTTTTTTGGTGCGTGACGTCATTTATAGGCGGCCCTTTTATAGTGAAAAACTTAGTTTTTTAAATTTTTTTTTATTAAATCCTTTATATTAACTCATGGTTTCTGTTTGGTTGATTGTTTGCTTGCTTGTCGCCAAAACTTTGGATCGATTTTTAATCCACTTTCTCGTAAGCTAGCGAGCTGAAATTTTGCAGGCAGTTTCGTAGATTATTTTATTTATTTCTATGTATCATGTTATTTTTTGAGATAGAGTGTTGTGGTGCGTATTATATTGAACAACCTTTCTGTCGCGCAATAAGGTGCGTATTTTATTTACAACAATTTTTATTAACATATTCCTTATCGGTGCGTATTATATTAAACATGTTTTACGACACAACTACAATTTGGTATTTTTGGATGGTCTTGCACTGCGTATTTTAATGAACACTATACCATCACCCGTCAAAAATGAGGGAAGTTTTCAGCTGAAATCTATTTATTTTATAAAAAATGCACTTTTTTAGGGCGCCTATGGCGTCGACCTTTTTCAAAAGCACAACTATCTTGTCCTCGTTTGATAAATACGAAATATTGAACTTTCTGAAATGTACATAAAGTATTTTATAATAGGGGTTTTAGGGCGCCTACAGTGCCCCCTTTGTTTTTTGACTTTATAATTAACCATCATCAAATCCTCTTTTTACATTGATACCTTTTCCAAAATTAAAATATGAGCTAAAACAATGACGTCATATAATATTTTTTTACAGCGCATCTTTAATTTGCACACCTTTTGATGCATTTGTGCAGTAATTTGGTGAGCTGCTTTCTAAAATTAGTAGCATCACGGACAGACACTACAGACGTGACATTGGAAATTATATTTATTACTAGTGTATCACCCTTCAAAAATGACGGATGTTTTCAAAATAAATACACATCAGTTTAAAAAGTAACGTTATACAGAACTTTCGTTTATTTTATTTATTTTTATTTTATTAATTAATTTCCCTATTAAACAATTTTATGCGGACGTTCGAAAAGAGTTATTTTTGGTGCAGTAATTTGGTGTGCTGCTTTCTAAAATTAGTAGCGTCACGGAGAGGACAGACGCTCTCTTAACAATATCAAAGAGCAATAACCTCTTGTATTTCTTTTGTATCTTTGATATATATAATATAAAATCAAACTAAACTTTCTGAATAAATTCACATTATATATTTCGTTTTTTAAAATCAAGACAACTTTTTTAAAAACATTTTTTAATGAAATAATGCCTGCAATCATTGCCATTGTATTTTATATTTTATAATGGAAACTTAATTTTTATACCTTTTTTGTAAGTATTTCTACCTAGGCAGGACCATTTCAAACGCCTCGCATATATTTGCATATTGTGGAAGGTGGTAAATACCACTTAATATCGATCCCTACATCTAGGGATACAAATCCAGTAAAGGACTGATATTAACTCTACTTTTTGCCATTTGAATTTCTTCCTACTAACAAAAATCAACAATTCACACTGCTTCATATTTTCTATGTTATGATCTTGAATCCTATTTTCGACAAGAGTCTAATTATAATTTTGTACTGATTCTAAATTATTTTAATAATAACCACTTGCATGAGTTAATGTTAGCATTCCTCTAATTTCGAGTTACCTATCTACCTGCCTGCTTACCCACTTAACTATCTAACAATCATTCCTCTAAGGTTCGTCGGTCCGTGTGCAATTAAAAAAAATTACTCATGTGCGAATTTGCACAGCATCCATTTTGTGTGAGATATTTTAACAAATATTATGCGCGGTAATTCTAAACTGCTGCGCTGTGATAGTCAGACATATGCGTGGTCGCGAAACCTAAAGGGAACATTGCTACATACCTACCTACCCACCAAACAAAAGAAGGTCAGCAAAATGCAGAGGCTTTTTTGTGTAAGGGATGTAAGCCACATTTAGAGTTCTGTCTTTCTAAATGTTTTGCCATATTTCCAAAATGTTTTTTTTTATTTTCATTAATTTATTTAGCTTTGTTTTTTTGTTTTTAAGGGAGGTAAGCCACGCGACGAGTTTTTTAAAATAAACCTGTAAGACGTTTGTCGAGCTCTTATTTTTTTTATGAGGGAAGTAACCAATAAGTTGTGATCTTTATGTATAAACTAGTGTATTACCTGTCAAAAATAACGGACGTTTTGAAAATGTATATATTTCAGTTGTTGTAATTGTCTCTTTTGCCTGAATTTCGCATAGTAAATTATCAGAATATGTAGAGACCAAGAGAGAAAACTTAAATCTAATTTCCTTGTTGAACAATTTTATGCGTTTGAAAATGGCGTTTTTTCTGTGTTTTTTTAAGGCTATTTTTTTTAGCGGTGCGCTTTCTAAAATATAGCGTTACGAACGGACATAGCAGAGTATATATTTTGATTATATATACGAATATATGTGTTATGAGAAAAACTCCAAGCTTAGGCTTCGCATTATATAATTTTGCATGAATAATAATGATATAATCAGGATAATAGTAAATGCATAGTGAATTACACACTGCCTACGGTGATACTACAGCAAAGAAGTTTGAAGTTCAAAGTATTAACAAATATTGCTGAGGAGTCAGCCGGGCGTTAACTTGCGGCATTGAATAGTGCGCACCAATAATACAGCACAGTGCCTTAAAAACAAATTATGTAACTGTAATGTGATCAACATCAAGCACATCTGTGATTTGAAGCAGTTTAAGCTTCATTGATGATTTTTACTTGTCAGTTTATTCGCCCATTTGTCCATACATTATTACCACAACATTATCAAAACATGTAAAAAATTAAATGTAATTTTTACACATGTTAATAACAAAGAAATATTTATTTTGCATGAAACGTAGTAAGCAAAGTTAGTCACAGTATAACAGAAAAGATTAAATTATCAACTGTTAATCATATTTACAATTTATTATAAACGTGTTAGTAATTCACATAAACGTTTTTATTATTGTCAAGCCAGCACCATTTCAAGATATATTATGTCTTGTCAGTTTATGCGCCCATTGGTCCATACATTACTACCTTTACATTATCAAAAACATGTAAATAAAACATTGTAACTATATACAAATATGAATAACAACGAACTATTTATTTTGCATGAAACCTTTGAAGTAAAGTTAATTACTGGATAAAAGAAAATATTAAAGTATCTTCAGGTAATCGTATATAAAATTTAATATACATGTTTTAGGAATTCTTATAAACGTTTTCATTATTGTCTAGTCAGCACCCCTTCCAATTCTTAATTAAAAGTAGATATTTTTTTATTCCAAATTAGTCTAAGACGCATTAAAATATTACATGTAAATAACAATTAAAAAATGTATTGTGGGGAGGAGTCCGATTTTTAAATGTGTTATTTTTTTAAACATACAAATATGCAATCTCAAAGTGTATAAAAGAAAAAAAAACAACGCTAAACTGAAGCATAAGTTGACAAATTTCATTTGCAGTAATAAATATTGGCCTTGTAGTTCAAAACGCATCGAAACTTGACAACCAAACGACAAACAATTGTAAATTTCATAAACCGAAAAACGAATGTTATACATTAATATAGAAAATTAAATTTATAATTAAGTTCGTAATATTGACATGGACACATACACAAAAAACGGACATTTAATACAAAAAAGAATAATATTAATCAAAGAAAACAGCGCTCTTTTTAACCACGTTTTATTAACTCGATTTCGTTCCTGTGGCATTGTATCATTGTTGGTTTGTTGGTTTGTCCAAGATTTTTTCAAATCTGCCAACGTAAAATTGAACCACTTTTCTGATGGTCTTAGAGATCTGAAAATTTTACCACAGATAGATCTTGGATGACAATGCATTGTATTAAAATTTCAGATCGATCGAATGTACCGTTATTAAATTATTGAACTTTTTAGTTTATCTATAGTCTATATATAAGCATCTGTACCGTCGGCTTTTGTTGACATCCGCGAGTTCCCCACGTGACCACATCACAATGTTTTTAAAACGTTTGGCGGGCGCTTGTGAGGCGTTTGGTAAAATAAATAGAGGTAAAAAAATATTGTTAAAAACCAATTTTTTATTAGTGGACTAAATATTTCTTCAACCCCCTCCCTCCCCCTCGTCACGCATCGTCACAAAAGTGTGACACCCTCCCCCCCCCTTTTTTTTTGGTGCGTGACGTCATTTATAGGCGGCCCTTTTATAGTGAAAAAACTTAGTTTTTTAATATTTTTTTTTATTAAATCCTTTATATTAACTCATGGTTTCTGTTTGGTTGATTGTTTGCTTGCTTGTCGCCAAAACTTTGGATCGATTTTTAATCCACTTTCTCGTAAGCTAGCGAGCTGAAATTTTGCAGGCAGTTTCGTAGATTATTTTATTTATTTCTATGTATCATGTTATTTTTTGAGATAGAGTGTTGTGGTGCGTATTATATTGAACAACCTTTCTGTCGCGCAATAAGGTGCGTATTTTATTTACAACAATTTTTATTAACATATTCCTTATCGGTGCGTATTATATTAAACATGTTTTACGACACAACTACAATTTGGTATTTTTGGATGGTCTTGCACTGCGTATTTTAATGAACACTATACCATCACCCGTCAAAAATGAGGGAAGTTTTCAGCTGAAATCTATTTATTTTATAAAAAATGCACTTTTTTAGGGCGCCTATGGCGTCGACCTTTTTCAAAAGCACAACTATCTTGTCCTCGTTTGATAAATACGAAATATTGAACTTTCTGAAATGTACATAAAGTATTTTATAATAGGGGTTTTAGGGCGCCTACAGTGCCCCCTTTGTTTTTTGACTTTATAATTAACCATCATCAAATCCTCTTTTTACATTGATACCTTTTCCAAAATTAAAATATGAGCTAAAACAATGACGTCATATAATATTTTTTTACAGCGCATCTTTAATTTGCACACCTTTTGATGCATTTGTGCAGTAATTTGGTGAGCTGCTTTCTAAAATTAGTAGCATCACGGACAGACACTACAGACGTGACATTGGAAATTATATTTATTACTAGTGTATCACCCTTCAAAAATGACGGATGTTTTCAAAATAAATACACATCAGTTTAAAAAGTAACGTTATACAGAACTTTCGTTTATTTTATTTATTTTTATTTTATTAATTAATTTCCCTATTAAACAATTTTATGCGGACGTTCGAAAAGAGTTATTTTTGGTGCAGTAATTTGGTGTGCTGCTTTCTAAAATTAGTAGCGTCACGGAGAGGACAGACGCTCTCTTAACAATATCAAAGAGCAATAACCTCTTGTATTTCTTTTGTATCTTTGATATATATAATATAAAATCAAACTAAACTTTCTGAATAAATTCACATTATATATTTCGTTTTTTAAAATCAAGACAACTTTTTTAAAAACATTTTTTAATGAAATAATGCCTGCAATCATTGCCATTGTATTTTATATTTTATAATGGAAACTTAATTTTTATACCTTTTTTGTAAGTATTTCTACCTAGGCAGGACCATTTCAAACGCCTCGCATATATTGCATATTGTGGAAGGTGGTAAATACCACTTAATATCGATCCCTACATCTAGGGATACAAATCCAGTAAAGGACTGATATTAACTCTACTTTTTGCCATTTGAATTTCTTCCTACTAACAAAAATCAACAATTCACACTGCTTCATATTTTCTATGTTATGATCTTGAATCCTATTTTCGACAAGAGTCTAATTATAATTTTGTACTGATTCTAAATTATTTTAATAATAACCACTTGCATGAGTTAATGTTAGCATTCCTCTAATTTCGAGTTACCTATCTACCTGCCTGCTTACCCACTTAACTATCTAACAATCATTCCTCTAAGGTTCGTCGGTCCGTGTGCAATTAAAAAAAATTACTCATGTGCGAATTTGCACAGCATCCATTTTGTGTGAGATATTTTAACAAATATTATGCGCGGTAATTCTAAACTGCTGCGCTGTGATAGTCAGACATATGCGTGGTCGCGAAACCTAAAGGGAACATTGCTACATACCTACCTACCCACCAAACAAAAGAAGGTCAGCAAAATGCAGAGGCTTTTTTGTGTAAGGGATGTAAGCCACATTTAGAGTTCTGTCTTTCTAAATGTTTTGCCATATTTCCAAAATGTTTTTTTTTATTTTCATTAATTTATTTAGCTTTGTTTTTTTGTTTTTAAGGGAGGTAAGCCACGCGACGAGTTTTTTAAAATAAACCTGTAAGACGTTTGTCGAGCTCTTATTTTTTTTATGAGGGAAGTAACCAATAAGTTGTGATCTTTATGTATAAACTAGTGTATTACCTGTCAAAAATAACGGACGTTTTGAAAATGTATATATTTCAGTTGTTGTAATTGTCTCTTTTGCCTGAATTTCGCATAGTAAATTATCAGAATATGTAGAGACCAAGAGAGAAAACTTAAATCTAATTTCCTTGTTGAACAATTTTATGCGTTTGAAAATGGCGTTTTTTCTGTGTTTTTTTAAGGCTATTTTTTTTAGCGGTGCGCTTTCTAAAATATAGCGTTACGAACGGACATAGCAGAGTATATATTTTGATTATATATACGAATATATGTGTTATGAGAAAAACTCCAAGCTTAGGCTTCGCATTATATAATTTTGCATGAATAATAATGATATAATCAGGATAATAGTAAATGCATAGTGAATTACACACTGCCTACGGTGATACTACAGCAAAGAAGTTTGAAGTTCAAAGTATTAACAAATATTGCTGAGGAGTCAGCCGGGCGTTAACTTGCGGCATTGAATAGTGCGCACCAATAATACAGCACAGTGCCTTAAAAACAAATTATGTAACTGTAATGTGATCAACATCAAGCACATCTGTGATTTGAAGCAGTTTAAGCTTCATTGATGATTTTTACTTGTCAGTTTATTCGCCCATTTGTCCATACATTATTACCACAACATTATCAAAACATGTAAAAAATTAAATGTAATTTTTACACATGTTAATAACAAAGAAATATTTATTTTGCATGAAACGTAGTAAGCAAAGTTAGTCACAGTATAACAGAAAAGATTAAATTATCAACTGTTAATCATATTTACAATTTATTATAAACGTGTTAGTAATTCACATAAACGTTTTTATTATTGTCAAGCCAGCACCATTTCAAGATATATTATGTCTTGTCAGTTTATGCGCCCATTGGTCCATACATTACTACCTTTACATTATCAAAAACATGTAAATAAAACATTGTAACTATATACAAATATGAATAACAACGAACTATTTATTTTGCATGAAACCTTTGAAGTAAAGTTAATTACTGGATAAAAGAAAATATTAAAGTATCTTCAGGTAATCGTATATAAAATTTAATATACATGTTTTAGGAATTCTAATAAACGTTTTCATTATTGTCTAGTCAGCACCCCTTCCAATTCTTAATTAAAAGTAGATATTTTTTTATTCCAAATTAGTCTAAGACGCATTAAAATATTACATGTAAATAACAATTAAAAAATGTATTGTGGGGAGGAGTCCGATTTTTAAATGTGTTATTTTTTTAAACATACAAATATGCAATCTCAAAGTGTATAAAAGAAAAAAAAACCAACGCTAAACTGAAGCATAAGTTGACAAATTTCATTTGCAGTAATAAATATTGGCCTTGTAGTTCAAAACGCATCGAAACTTGACAACCAAACGACAAACAATTGTAAATTTCATAAACCGAAAAACGAATGTTATACATTAATATAGAAAATTAAATTTATAATTAAGTTCGTAATATTGACATGGACACATACACAAAAAACGGACATTTAATACAAAAAAGAATAATATTAATCAAAGAAAACAGCGCTCTTTTTAACCACGTTTTATTAACTCGCTTTCGTTCCTGTGGCATTGTATCATTGTTGGTTTGTTGGTTTGTCCAAGATTTTTTCAAATCTGCCAACGTAAAATTGAACCACTTTCTGATGGTCTTAGAGATCTGAAAATTTTACCACAGATAGATCTTGGATGACAATGCATTGTATTAAAATTTCAGATCGATCGAATGTACCGTTATTAAATTATTGAACTTTTTAGTTTATCTATAGTCTATATATAAGCATCTGTACCGTCGGCTTTTGTTGACATCCGCGAGTTCCCCACGTGACCACATCACAATGTTTTTAAAACGTTTGGCGGGCGCTTGTGAGGCGTTTGGTAAAATAAATAGAGGTAAAAAAATATTGTTAAAAACCAATTTTTTATTAGTGGACTAAATATTTCTTCAACCCCCTCCCTCCCCCTCGTCACGCATCGTCACAAAAGTGTGACACCCTCCCCCCCCCTTTTTTTTGGTGCGTGACGTCATTTATAGGCGGCCCTTTTATAGTGAAAAAACTTAGTTTTTTAAATTTTTTTTTATTAAATCCTTTATATTAACTCATGGTTTCTGTTTGGTTGATTGTTTGCTTGCTTGTCGCCAAAACTTTGGATCGATTTTTAATCCACTTTCTCGTAAGCTAGCGAGCTGAAATTTTGCAGGCAGTTTCGTAGATTATTTTATTTATTTCTATGTATCATGTTATTTTTTGAGATAGAGTGTTGTGGTGCGTATTATATTGAACAACCTTTCTGTCGCGCAATAAGGTGCGTATTTTATTTACAACAATTTTTATTAACATATTCCTTATCGGTGCGTATTATATTAAACATGTTTTACGACACAACTACAATTTGGTATTTTTGGATGGTCTTGCACTGCGTATTTTAATGAACACTATACCATCACCCGTCAAAAATGAGGGAAGTTTTCAGCTGAAATCTATTTATTTTATAAAAAATGCACTTTTTTAGGGCGCCTATGGCGTCGACCTTTTTCAAAAGCACAACTATCTTGTCCTCGTTTGATAAATACGAAATATTGAACTTTCTGAAATGTACATAAAGTATTTTATAATAGGGGTTTTAGGGCGCCTACAGTGCCCCCTTTGTTTTTTGACTTTATAATTAACCATCATCAAATCCTCTTTTTACATTGATACCTTTTCCAAAATTAAAATATGAGCTAAAACAATGACGTCATATAATATTTTTTTACAGCGCATCTTTAATTTGCACACCTTTTGATGCATTTGTGCAGTAATTTGGTGAGCTGCTTTCTAAAATTAGTAGCATCACGGACAGACACTACAGACGTGACATTGGAAATTATATTTATTACTAGTGTATCACCCTTCAAAAATGACGGATGTTTTCAAAATAAATACACATCAGTTTAAAAAGTAACGTTATACAGAACTTTCGTTTATTTTATTTATTTTTATTTTATTAATTAATTTCCCTATTAAACAATTTTATGCGGACGTTCGAAAAGAGTTATTTTTGGTGCAGTAATTTGGTGTGCTGCTTTCTAAAATTAGTAGCGTCACGGAGAGGACAGACGCTCTCTTAACAATATCAAAGAGCAATAACCTCTTGTATTTCTTTTGTATCTTTGATATATATAATATAAAATCAAACTAAACTTTCTGAATAAATTCACATTATATATTTCGTTTTTTAAAATCAAGACAACTTTTTTAAAAACATTTTTTAAATGAAATAATGCCTGCAATCATTGCCATTGTATTTTATATTTTATAATGGAAACTTAATTTTTATACCTTTTTTGTAAGTATTTCTACCTAGGCAGGACCATTTCAAACGCCTCGCATATATTGCATATTGTGGAAGGTGGTAAATACCACTTAATATCGATCCCTACATCTAGGGATACAAATCCAGTAAAGGACTGATATTAACTCTACTTTTTGCCATTTGAATTTCTTCCTACTAACAAAAATCAACAATTCACACTGCTTCATATTTTCTATGTTATGATCTTGAATCCTATTTTCGACAAGAGTCTAATTATAATTTTGTACTGATTCTAAATTATTTTAATAATAACCACTTGCATGAGTTAATGTTAGCATTCCTCTAATTTCGAGTTACCTATCTACCTGCCTGCTTACCCACTTAACTATCTAACAATCATTCCTCTAAGGTTCGTCGGTCCGTGTGCAATTAAAAAAAATTACTCATGTGCGAATTTGCACAGCATCCATTTTGTGTGAGATATTTTAACACATATTATGCGCGGTAATTCTAAACTGCTGCGCTGTGATAGTCAGACATATGCGTGGTCGCGAAACCTAAAGGGAACATTGCTACATACCTACCTACCCACCAAACAAAAGAAGGTCAGCAAAATGCAGAGGCTTTTTTGTGTAAGGGATGTAAGCCACATTTAGAGTTCTGTCTTTCTAAATGTTTTGCCATATTTCCAAAATGTTTTTTTTATTTTCATTAATTTATTTAGCTTTGTTTTTTTGTTTTTAAGGGAGGTAAGCCACGCGACGAGTTTTTTAAAATAAACCTGTAAGACGTTTGTCGAGCTCTTATTTTTTTTATGAGGGAAGTAACCAATAAGTTGTGATCTTTATGTATAAACTAGTGTATTACCTGTCAAAAATAACGGACGTTTTGAAAATGTATATATTTCAGTTGTTGTAATTGTCTCTTTTGCCTGAATTTCGCATAGTAAATTATCAGAATATGTAGAGACCAAGAGAGAAAACTTAAATCTAATTTCCTTGTTGAACAATTTTATGCGTTTGAAAATGGCGTTTTTTCTGTGTTTTTTTAAGGCTATTTTTTTTAGCGGTGCGCTTTCTAAAATATAGCGTTACGAACGGACATAGCAGAGTATATATTTTGATTATATATACGAATATATGTGTTATGAGAAAAACTCCAAGCTTAGGCTTCGCATTATATAATTTTGCATGAATAATAATGATATAATCAGGATAATAGTAAATGCATAGTGAATTACACACTGCCTACGGTGATACTACAGCAAAGAAGTTTGAAGTTCAAAGTATTAACAAATATTGCTGAGGAGTCAGCCGGGCGTTAACTTGCGGCATTGAATAGTGCGCACCAATAATACAGCACAGTGCCTTAAAAACAAATTATGTAACTGTAATGTGATCAACATCAAGCACATCTGTGATTTGAAGCAGTTTAAGCTTCATTGATGATTTTTACTTGTCAGTTTATTCGCCCATTTGTCCATACATTATTACCACAACATTATCAAAACATGTAAAAAATTAAATGTAATTTTTACACATGTTAATAACAAAGAAATATTTATTTTGCATGAAACGTAGTAAGCAAAGTTAGTCACAGTATAACAGAAAAGATTAAATTATCAACTGTTAATCATATTTACAATTTATTATAAACGTGTTAGTAATTCACATAAACGTTTTTATTATTGTCAAGCCAGCACCATTTCAAGATATATTATGTCTTGTCAGTTTATGCGCCCATTGGTCCATACATTACTACCTTTACATTATCAAAAACATGTAAATAAAACATTGTAACTATATACAAATATGAATAACAACGAACTATTTATTTTGCATGAAACCTTTGAAGTAAAGTTAATTACTGGATAAAAGAAAATATTAAAGTATCTTCAGGTAATCGTATATAAAATTTAATATACATGTTTTAGGAATTCTAATAAACGTTTTCATTATTGTCTAGTCAGCACCCCTTCCAATTCTTAATTAAAAGTAGATATTTTTTTATTCCAAATTAGTCTAAGACGCATTAAAATATTACATGTAAATAACAATTAAAAAATGTATTGTGGGGAGGAGTCCGATTTTTAAATGTGTTATTTTTTTAAACATACAAATATGCAATCTCAAAGTGTATAAAAGAAAAAAAAACCAACGCTAAACTGAAGCATAAGTTGACAAATTTCATTTGCAGTAATAAATATTGGCCTTGTAGTTCAAAACGCATCGAAACTTGACAACCAAACGACAAACAATTGTAAATTTCATAAACCGAAAAACGAATGTTATACATTAATATAGAAAATTAAATTTATAATTAAGTTCGTAATATTGACATGGACACATACACAAAAAACGGACATTTAATACAAAAAAGAATAATATTAATCAAAGAAAACAGCGCTCTTTTTAACCACGTTTTATTAACTCGCTTTCGTTCCTGTGGCATTGTATCATTGTTGGTTTGTTGGTTTGTCCAAGATTTTTTCAAATCTGCCAACGTAAAATTGAACCACTTTCTGATGGTCTTAGAGATCTGAAAATTTTACCACAGATAGATCTTGGATGACAATGCATTGTATTAAAATTTCAGATCGATCGAATGTACCGTTATTAAATTATTGAACTTTTTAGTTTATCTATAGTCTATATATAAGCATCTGTACCGTCGGCTTTTGTTGACATCCGCGAGTTCCCCACGTGACCACATCACAATGTTTTTAAAACGTTTGGCGGGCGCTTGTGAGGCGTTTGGTAAAATAAATAGAGGTAAAAAAATATTGTTAAAAACCAATTTTTTATTAGTGGACTAAATATTTCTTCAACCCCCTCCCTCCCCCTCGTCACGCATCGTCACAAAAGTGTGACACCCTCCCCCCCCCTTTTTTTTGGTGCGTGACGTCATTTATAGGCGGCCCTTTTATAGTGAAAAAACTTAGTTTTTTAAATTTTTTTTTATTAAATCCTTTATATTAACTCATGGTTTCTGTTTGGTTGATTGTTTGCTTGCTTGTCGCCAAAACTTTGGATCGATTTTTAATCCACTTTCTCGTAAGCTAGCGAGCTGAAATTTTGCAGGCAGTTTCGTAGATTATTTTATTTATTTCTATGTATCATGTTATTTTTTGAGATAGAGTGTTGTGGTGCGTATTATATTGAACAACCTTTCTGTCGCGCAATAAGGTGCGTATTTTATTTACAACAATTTTTATTAACATATTCCTTATCGGTGCGTATTATATTAAACATGTTTTACGACACAACTACAATTTGGTATTTTTGGATGGTCTTGCACTGCGTATTTTAATGAACACTATACCATCACCCGTCAAAAATGAGGGAAGTTTTCAGCTGAAATCTATTTATTTTATAAAAAATGCACTTTTTTAGGGCGCCTATGGCGTCGACCTTTTTCAAAAGCACAACTATCTTGTCCTCGTTTGATAAATACGAAATATTGAACTTTCTGAAATGTACATAAAGTATTTTATAATAGGGGTTTTAGGGCGCCTACAGTGCCCCCTTTGTTTTTTGACTTTATAATTAACCATCATCAAATCCTCTTTTTACATTGATACCTTTTCCAAAATTAAAATATGAGCTAAAACAATGACGTCATATAATATTTTTTTACAGCGCATCTTTAATTTGCACACCTTTTGATGCATTTGTGCAGTAATTTGGTGAGCTGCTTTCTAAAATTAGTAGCATCACGGACAGACACTACAGACGTGACATTGGAAATTATATTTATTACTAGTGTATCACCCTTCAAAAATGACGGATGTTTTCAAAATAAATACACATCAGTTTAAAAAGTAACGTTATACAGAACTTTCGTTTATTTTATTTATTTTTATTTTATTAATTAATTTCCCTATTAAACAATTTTATGCGGACGTTCGAAAAGAGTTATTTTTGGTGCAGTAATTTGGTGTGCTGCTTTCTAAAATTAGTAGCGTCACGGAGAGGACAGACGCTCTCTTAACAATATCAAAGAGCAATAACCTCTTGTATTTCTTTTGTATCTTTGATATATATAATATAAAATCAAACTAAACTTTCTGAATAAATTCACATTATATATTTCGTTTTTTAAAATCAAGACAACTTTTTTAAAAACATTTTTTAATGAAATAATGCCTGCAATCATTGCCATTGTATTTTATATTTTATAATGGAAACTTAATTTTTATACCTTTTTTGTAAGT
Organism: Ampullaceana balthica; assembly: GCA_944989445.1. Taxonomy (NCBI): domain Eukaryota; kingdom Metazoa; phylum Mollusca; class Gastropoda; family Lymnaeidae; genus Ampullaceana; species Ampullaceana balthica. The sequence continues at coordinate 6,362 of CALYLW010000531.1, read as the reverse complement.
ATTTCTACCTAGGCAGGACCATTTCAAACGCACGCATAATTTTGAATATTGTGGAAGGTGGTAAATACCACTTAATATCGATCCCTACATCTAGGGATACAAATCCAGTAAAGGACTGATATTAACTCTACTTTTTGCCATTTGAATTTCTTCCTACTAACAAAAATCAACAATTCACACTGCTTCATATTTTCTATGTTATGATCTTGAATCCTATTTTCGACAAGAGTCTAATTATAATTTTGTACTGATTCTAAATTATTTTAATAATAACCACTTGCATGAGTTAATGTTAGCATTCCTCTAATTTCGAGTTACCTATCTACCTGCCTGCTTACCCACTTAACTATCTAACAATCATTCCTCTAAGGTTCGTCGGTCCGTGTGCAATTAAAAAAAATTACTCATGTGCGAATTTGCACAGCATCCATTTTGTGTGAGATATTTTAACAAATATTATGCGCGGTAATTCTAAACTGCTGCGCTGTGATAGTCAGACATATGCGTGGTCGCGAAACCTAAAGGGAACATTGCTACATACCTACCTACCCACCAAACAAAAGAAGGTCAGCAAAATGCAGAGGCTTTTTTGTGTAAGGGATGTAAGCCACATTTAGAGTTCTGTCTTTCTAAATGTTTTGCCATATTTCCAAAATGTTTTTTTTATTTTCATTAATTTATTTAGCTTTGTTTTTTTGTTTTTAAGGGAGGTAAGCCACGCGACGAGTTTTTTAAAATAAACCTGTAAGACGTTTGTCGAGCTCTTATTTTTTTATGAGGGAAGTAACCAATAAGTTGTGATCTTTATGTATAAACTAGTGTATTACCTGTCAAAAATAACGGACGTTTTGAAAATGTATATATTTCAGTTGTTGTAATTGTCTCTTTTGCCTGAATTTCGCATAGTAAATTATCAGAATATGTAGAGACCAAGAGAGAAAACTTAAATCTAATTTCCTTGTTGAACAATTTTATGCGTTTGAAAATGGCGTTTTTTCTGTGTTTTTTTAAGGCTATTTTTTTTAGCGGTGCGCTTTCTAAAATATAGCGTTACGAACGGACATAGCAGAGTATATATTTTGATTATATATACGAATATATGTGTTATGAGAAAAACTCCAAGCTTAGGCTTCGCATTATATAATTTTGCATGAATAATAATGATATAATCAGGATAATAGTAAATGCATAGTGAATTACACACTGCCTACGGTGATACTACAGCAAAGAAGTTTGAAGTTCAAAGTATTAACAAATATTGCTGAGGAGTCAGCCGGGCGTTAACTTGCGGCATTGAATAGTGCGCACCAATAATACAGCACAGTGCCTTAAAAACAAATTATGTAACTGTAATGTGATCAACATCAAGCACATCTGTGATTTGAAGCAGTTTAAGCTTCATTGATGATTTTTACTTGTCAGTTTATTCGCCCATTTGTCCATACATTATTACCACAACATTATCAAAACATGTAAAAAATTAAATGTAATTTTTACACATGTTAATAACAAAGAAATATTTATTTTGCATGAAACGTAGTAAGCAAAGTTAGTCACAGTATAACAGAAAAGATTAAATTGTCAACTGTTAATCATATTTACAATTTATTATAAACGTGTTAGTAATTCACATAAACGTTTTTATTATTGTCAAGCCAGCACCATTTCAAGATATATGATGTCTTGTCAGTTTATGCGCCCATTGGTCCATACATTACTACCTTTACATTATCAAAAACATGTAAATAAAACATTGTAACTATATACAAATATGAATAACAACGAACTATTTATTTTGCATGAAACCTTTGAAGTAAAGTTAATTACTGGATAAAAGAAAATATTAAAGTATCTTCAGGTAATCGTATATAAAATTTAATATACATGTTTTAGGAATTCTAATAAACGTTTTCATTATTGTCTAGTCAGCACCCCTTCCAATTCTTAATTAAAAGTAGATATTTTTTTATTCCAAATTAGTCTAAGACGCATTAAAATATTACATGTAAATAACAATTAAAAAATGTATTGTGGGGAGGAGTCCGATTTTTAAATGTGTTATTTTTTTAAACATACAAATATGCAATCTCAAAGTGTATAAAAGAAAAAAAAACCAACGCTAAACTGAAGCATAAGTTGACAAATTTCATTTGCAGTAATAAATATTGGCCTTGTAGTTCAAAACGCATCGAAACTTGACAACCAAACGACAAACAATTGTAAATTTCATAAACCGAAAAACGAATGTTATACATTAATATAGAAAATTAAATTTATAATTAAGTTCGTAATATTGACATGGACACATACACAAAAAAACGGACATTTAATACAAAAAAGAATAATATTAATCAAAGAAAACAGCGCTCTTTTTAACCACGTTTTATTAACTCGCTTTCGTTCCTGTGGCATTGTATCATTGTTGGTTTGTTGGTTTGTCCAAGATTTTTTCAAATCTGCCAACGTAAAATTGAACCACTTTCTGATGGTCTTAGAGATCTGAAAATTTTACCACAGATAGATCTTGGATGACAATGCATTGTATTAAAATTTCAGATCGATCGAATGTACCGTTATTAAATTATTGAACTTTTTAGTTTATCTATAGTCTATATATAAGCATCTGTACCGTCGGCTTTTGTTGACATCCGCGAGTTCCCCACGTGACCACATCACAATGTTTTTAAAACGTTTGGCGGGCGCTTGTGAGGCGTTTGGTAAAATAAATAGAGGTAACAAAAATATTGTTAAAAACCAATTTTTTATTAGTGGACTAAATATTTCTTCAACCCCCTCCCTCCCCCTCGTCACGCATCGTCACAAAAGTGTGACACCCTCCCCCCCCTTTTTTTTGGTGCGTGACGTCATTTATAGGCGGCCCTTTTATAGTCAAAAAACTTAGTTTTTTAAATTTTTTTTTATTAAATCCTTTATATTAACTCATGGTTTCTGTTTGGTTGATTGTTTGCTTGCTTGTCGCCAAAACTTTGGATCGATTTTTAATCCACTTTCTCGTAAGCTAGCGAGCTGAAATTTTGCAGGCAGTTTCGTAGATTATTTTATTTATTTCTATGTATCATGTTATTTTTTGAGATAGAGTGTTGTGGTGCGTATTATATTGAACAACCTTTCTGTCGCGCAATAAGGTGCGTATTTTATTTACAACAATTTTTATTAACATATTCCTTATCGGTGCGTATTATATTAAACATGTTTTACGACACAACTACAATTTGGTATTTTTGGATGGTCTTGCACTGCGTATTTTAATGAACACTATACCATCACCCGTCAAAAATGAGGGAAGTTTTCAGCTGAAATCTATTTATTTTATAAAAAATGCACTTTTTTAGGGCGCCTATGGCGTCGACCTTTTTCAAAAGCACAACTATCTTGTCCTCGTTTGATAAATACGAAATATTGAACTTTCTGAAATGTACATAAAGTATTTTATAATAGGGGTTTTAGGGCGCCTACAGTGCCCCCTTTGTTTTTTGACTTTATAATTAACCATCATCAAATCCTCTTTTTACATTGATACCTTTTCCAAAATTAAAATATGAGCTAAAACAATGACGTCATATAATATTTTTTTACAGCGCATCTTTAATTTGCACACCTTTTGATGCATTTGTGCAGTAATTTGGTGAGCTGCTTTCTAAAATTAGTAGCATCACGGACAGACACTACAGACGTGACATTGGAAATTATATTTATTACTAGTGTATCACCCTTCAAAAATGACGGATGTTTTCAAAATAAATACACATCAGTTTAAAAAGTAACGTTATACAGAACTTTCGTTTATTTTATTTATTTTTATTTTATTAATTAATTTCCCTATTAAACAATTTTATGCGGACGTTCGAAAAGAGTTATTTTTGGTGCAGTAATTTGGTGTGCTACTTTCTAAAATTAGTAGCGTCACGGAGAGGACAGACGCTCTCTTAACAATATCAAAGAGCAATAACCTCTTGTATTTCTTTTGTAATTTTGATATATATAATATAAAATCAAACTAAACTTTCTGAATAAATTCACATTATATATTTCGTTTTTTAAAATCAAGACAACTTTTTTAAAAACATTTTTTAATGAAATAATGCCTGCAATCATTGCCATTGTATTTTATATTTTATAATGGAAACTTAATTTTTATACCTTTTTTGTAAGTATTTCTACCTAGGCAGGACCATTTCAAACGCCCGCAATAATTTTTCAATATTGTGGAAGGTGGTAAATACCACTTAATATCGATCCCTACATCTAGGGATACAAATCCAGTAAAGGACTGATATTAACTCTACTTTTTGCCATTTGAATTTCTTCCTACTAACAAAAATCAACAATTCACACTGCATCATATTTTCTATGTTATGATCTTGAATCCTATTTTCGACAAGAGTCTAATTATAATTTTGTACTGATTCTAAATTATTTTAATAATAACCACTTGCATGAGTTAATGTTAGCATTCCTCTAATTTCGAGTTACCTATCTACCTGCCTGCTTACCCACTTAACTATCTAACAATCATTCCTCTAAGGTTCGTCGGTCCGTGTGCAATTAAAAAAAATTACTCATGTGCGAATTTGCACAGCATCCATTTTGTGTGAGATATTTTAACAAATATTATGCGCGGTAATTCTAAACTGCTGCGCTGTGATAGTCAGACATATGCGTGGTCGCGAAACCTAAAGGGAACATTGCTACATACCTACCTACCCAACCAAACAAAAGAAGGTCAGCAAAATGCAGAGGCTTTTTTGTGTAAGGGATGTAAGCCACATTTAGAGTTCTGTCTTTCTAAATGTTTTGCCATATTTCCAAAATGTTTTTTTTATTTTCATTAATTTATTTAGCTTTGTTTTTTTGTTTTTAAGGGAGGTAAGCCACGCGACGAGTTTTTTAAAATAAACCTGTAAGACGTTTGTCGAGCTCTTATTTTTTTATGAGGGAAGTAACCAATAAGTTGTGATCTTTATGTATAAACTAGTGTATTACCTGTCAAAAATAACGGACGTTTTGAAAATGTATATATTTCAGTTGTTGTAATTGTCTCTTTTGCCTGAATTTCGCATAGTAAATTATCAGAATATGTAGAGACCAAGAGAGAAAACTTAAATCTAATTTCCTTGTTGAACAATTTTATGCGTTTGAAAATGGCGTTTTTTCTGTGTTTTTTTAAGGCTATTTTTTTTAGCGGTGCGCTTTCTAAAATATAGCGTTACGAACGGACATGGCAGAGTATATATTTTGATTATATATACGAATATATGTGTTATGAGAAAAACTCCAAGCTTAGGCTTCGCATTATATAATTTTGCATGAATAATAATGATATAATCAGGATAATAGTAAATGCATAGTGAATTACACACTGCCTACGGTGATACTACAGCAAAGAAGTTTGAAGTTCAGTATTAACAAATATTGCTGAGGAGTCAGCCGGGCGTTAACTTGCGGCATTGAATAGTGCGCACCAATAATACAGCACAGTGCCTTAAAAACAAATTATGTAACTGTAATGTGATCAACATCAAGCACATCTGTGATTTGAAGCAGTTTAAGCTTCATTGATGATTTTTACTTGTCAGTTTATTCGCCCATTTGTCCATACATTATTACCACAACATTATCAAAACATGTAAAAAATTAAATGTAATTTTTACACATGTTAATAACAAAGAAATATTTATTTTGCATGAAACGTAGTAAGCAAAGTTAGTCACAGTATAACAGAAAAGATTAAATTGTCAACTGTTAATCATATTTACAATTTATTATAAACGTGTTAGTAATTCACATAAACGTTTTTATTATTGTCAAGCCAGCACCATTTCAAGATATATGATGTCTTGTCAGTTTATGCGCCCATTGGTCCATACATTACTACCTTTACATTATCAAAAACATGTAAATAAAACATTGTAACTATATACAAATATGAATAACAACGAACTATTTATTTTGCATGAAACCTTTGAAGTAAAGTTAATTACTGGATAAAAGAAAATATTAAAGTATCTTCAGGTAATCGTATATAAAATTTAATATACATGTTTTAGGAATTCTAATAAACGTTTTCATTATTGTCTAGTCAGCACCCCTTCCAATTCTTAATTAAAAGTAGATATTTTTTTATTCCAAATTAGTCTAAGACGCATTAAAATATTACATGTAAATAACAATTAAAAAATGTATTGTGGGGAGGAGTCCGATTTTTAAATGTGTTATTTTTTTTAAAACATACAAATATGCAATCTCAAAGTGTATAAAAGAAAAAAAAACAACGCTAAACTGAAGCATAAGTTGACAAATTTCATTTGCAGTAATAAATATTGGCCTTGTAGTTCAAAACG